>UXGC01000997.1:0-29355 GCA_900480045.1 Eurytoma adleriae
GTGTGTGTGTGTGTGTGTGTGTGTGTGTGTGTGTGTGTGTGTGTGTGCGTATCTCAACTTCGATTTTAAACCTTTGAATTTTAGAAATTTTGAAAGTGAAAAATCCTAAAGAATTAAATTTTTTATAAGAAAATTAATAGATTAAAGGCATAAAAAGTTAATGAAGTTTCTTTTTTGAGAGTTGGTTCAATTATAAACTCGTCTCTGCCTTCAAGATTCGAACTTTTCCGCGGAAACGAAGGGATCTCTCGCTCTTTTCATTCGTCAAATATGAAGGCGTAAGTGTCGTGGATCCGATAAATTTTTTATGAGACACATCTCCGAGCGAGTCCGCCGGAGCCGGGGCCGCGAAGTTAATGCGAGAAAGTTTCCTTCTTTAAGGCTCGCGAGAGAACTTTACATTTTTCTGCGCGGCCGAAAATAAAACTCAAAGACACGACGCTCTTTCCGCGCCCGAGTAAACTTCAACGTTTATTTTGAACTTGCGCAGCTTTATTCTTTGAGAGTACATAATTAGGTGCGTCGGATCCCTCCTCTGAACTGGCTTTGAATATCTTCTTTCGCGGATTAATTACTGCGCTATCTTTTTTCAAAAGTAGCAGTTTAGAATAGTAGCGAATTAGTGTCATACATTACATTACATCTGCATAAAATAAATACAAACGTAATTGAGAAATTCAATTTGCGAAAATTAAAATTTAAAAAATTAAAGGAAAGGATGAATTTAATTGCTAAAACCACTTGCAGTTCATAAAGTAAAAACATAAAGCCAAAATGGTACGTCAAAAACTCATAAACATAAATCGTACGATATAGTCCCGTAAATTTAAATTTACTTACTCAAAATGGACAGAACCTATATTCTATAAATTTAAAGTTAACAATAAAAAAACCACACTAAGATTTTATTTTTCGAAAGATTTATAGTTTTCAATTTAACTGAATTGAAACATAAGCAAAAAATACTTTTTTTTCGCTATGCTATACGAAAACTATGCGCAATTCAGTAGTATCTGAAAATATCAGATCGTCGCCTCTAATGAAGAAAAGCACATTTCAAAAAAGGCCTATTTTAATTTGTCATTTTTAAAGCACTAGAGAAAATTAAACTCTTTCAAAACCTAATAAATTCAGGGTATCGATTCGAATGATACTTCAAATGTAAAATGGCAAAATGTAAAATAAACTAAATCTAATAAAATATTGATGTATCAATAAGATATACAAAATATTTTACAGTCAAAATATTTTATACCTAGTAGATGAATTACATCGGAATTCAAAACTATACTTTTTGTCACTGTCTGACCCAAACGGACCCTAACTACTTACACCGTAACGATTAACAAACAAATTTTAATCTCGCCACCGACAAGTCCAAATCTATCACCGTAATAAAGACGCAGTTAGAACCATCTGCAAAACAAATATTCCTCCCAATCCCAAAGCAAATATTCCTCCTAATTCAAACTCCTCCGCCAATTTCACGTCTGCTGCTCGCAAAAATCGCATCCGCGAAAGGTCCATTAATAAATCGCGGCCGCGTCGGCGTAGACGCTTTGACCGATGTGAATGAGCGCGCGCGAGGGGAGGGGGGAGGGGGTCGGTAGGTGGACGACCCCGTTTTCCGCGATCTTCTCGGAGCGCCGCGGGGCTGACGTAACGGCGGTCGCCGACGTCACTCGCGCGCGCCGAGCGATGCAGCGTCGGCGCGCCCCGGAAAATTGGCGGGGCGCGCTCGCCAATTAACAGTAATGAGGGGGGATTGCGTAACTTGTTGAGAAGTCGCCCGGCGGCGACGAGCCCGGGCAAATTGATAAGTTACACCGAAAGCTCGCGCGGAGAGGCCCGGGCTGTTGCGCGACGCGCCGCCAAAGCTCGCTGGAAAAGCACCGAGTGGCCCAGTTTCTAATTTAACGCCGGTTTATCGCCGACGACGATTGAAATGCGGATAGAAGCTTTTTTCATGCTTTTTCGCGAGGTGGAATCCATTTTTTATCTTCGGGGAATACATTTTTTCAGCGGGTCCGAATTGGCATGAAGTATTACGTATTTTTTTTATTTTATTGATTTATTTTTTTCTCGTCAATAATGATATTATTAGCGACGTATATAATACATACGTGAAATATCTTTTAAATTGGTTGGTAAAGAAGTAATTACAAAAAAGTATGACAGTTTAATAAAAATTTTACATGTCGGTGTAATAAAAATGACAGTATATCAGTTTTATAAAAATGACAGTATGACAAGTTCATAAAAATAACAGTATGACAGTTTGCTAAAAATGACAGTATGACAAGTTCATAAAAATAACAGTATGACAGTTTGCTAAAAATGACAGTATGACAAGTTGATAAAAATAACTGTATGACAGTTTGCTAAAAATGACAGTATGACAGTTTGATCAAAGTGACAGCATAACAGTTTGATAAAAGTAACAGTATGATAGATTAATAGAAATGGCAGTATAACAGTTTGATACTAGTTGTACGTAACAATCATGTTAATTAAATTTGATGTTAATTATTTTACACAATTCTCTATTTTACACATTTTTTATATTTGTTATTTCTAAGTGAAGAAAAAATTCAACGCTTCCTCTCATTATAATTATAAAAGAAACTTTAAATTTTACACAATTATTTAGTTCAGAATGGAAATTGAATTTGCAATAAACGACCTTAATTATACGGTAATTATGTTAATTAAAGTAGAAACAGACAAATACCGTGTGACTTTAGTTTTCATTCAATTCCATTAAAACTTTTTCATCAAGCGCAGATGTAAAGTTTGTTTTATACTTAATGTTTTTTATCCTCTACGTATTAAAAATTTCCTTCAATTTTATTTTAATCAGAGCTTGACAAAATTCAATATAATAATTACTCAATCCTTTCATTTCGCATCATAAAAATCAATGATTCACACATTCTATAACATTTTCCACGTGAAGAAATAATTTTGCTGACGCGCCATTATCCGCAGCGAAAAAAGGGGGATAAAAAAGCTCTTGATATTCATGACAGCATCAGTATAACTTGTATTTCGCGAATAAATTCCAGATTGTTGAAATCAATCACGAAGCGGTGAGCGTAGCACAATACTTTCGCCTCGCCCCCGCCCCGATCGCTCGGTAAACATTTGATATTCCGTTATTAAACGAAGCCTGCGCAGTCGAAACGAGCCGCTCGCCCCGAGCTCTCCGCAGACAGCGATTTTCACCCGGCGAAAATGTCACCGTCGACGTTGCTCCGGCGAAAATTTAATACACATCAACATGAGTAGCGCGGCGAATCCGATTAATTGGCCAAAAAAGAGAGCAGGAAGGGGGGATGCATCCGAGTGCGGATTCTCGGGGGAACGAGGAACGGTGTAAATACGAATTTACATAAAACTCGAAACGAATCGGCGAATAGTGGGAGAGGAGAAAAAAAAAGCGAAACGAGGGATATCCCGTTTAATCGATTTCCACGGGTAGTCCGAACTTTTTTGCTCTGGTGATTTGCATCCCCGGGCGAGAAATATTTCGGAGTGCGGCAAAAAAAAAAATCAGCGAGCGGTAAAAGCTCAGTTTTTTAGCTTTATTGGACGTATGTTTTCGGACGACACGCGAAAGATTTATTTGCGAGCATTTTCAATTGATAGAAAATTAATTTATTTGACAGGCGGCGAAAATCGATCTCTCATAGTTTTATTCATTTGAATTATTCGAGTGGTTTGCTCTCATTGGGTTGAATCAGTTGAAATTATGAAAATCTTGTTTTAATTAGGATTTTTAGATGACGGCAGTTGAATTAATTAATAGGCAGCATCATTTTATTTCTAGACTTGAAATGAATAAATATAGTATTGAGATCTTTGATTACCTCTAAGAGTGACGTTTATTTTCTGTTTAAATTTAAATTTAAACTGTATTTCAAATAAATGATCATTTTAAAAGAAAAGCTACACATTATTTTGAAATCCGTTTATTAAGTCAATGCGAATGAATCGGTGAAACATGAAATTATCGTATCTGCTACGTTTAACGGGTTATTGGACACTAAAGTCCATCCCATTTTATTGCAATTACTTTCCTTTTAAATTACTCTGTTTTAAATACTCGTCAATGGATTTAAACGATGAAATGATAGTATTTCTTCGTTCAAAAATACGATAAAAACTTCACTGCGGTAATGTGATAAAAACGTTATTTCATTGAAAAATTTTCCATTAACAATTGCCATCAATTTTTAACTATTATTAATCCTATGTTATAAATTATCGTAAATATATATTTACAGTAAAAATAAACGTAATCTGGATGTCAATGTCTGCATGTAAAATCTCACCCGACTATACTGTTTAATTTTCATCGATAACTGAAATGTTAGAACTACATTTCAATGAGCAGAAACATGTGCTATCGTTTTATAGTACAAAGATATTTAATTAATAAAAAATTGTGTGATCCTTCTTAAAGGAAAATTTATGAAGAGGCTTCTTTGTGACTTATAATATGTGGAAGTAGAAACAGTCGAGTACAGACAGACTCCTACATTCCACAACGTTATTGAACTAGAAATAAGGTTTAGTACTTTTCTAAATAATTTAAAAAAAGCAATTTTTTAACGTCTTACTAAATTTTGTGAACACCCGCACCAAAAATTTAGATGAAAATTTCCTAATGTTCGAAGGTTAACGTTGCAGTAACGTTGAAATAACGTTTCTTGTGATTTAACGTTCGAAAATATTGCAATCTAACTATTGAAAAAAGTATAAGTTTATAAAGATGTTGTTGCAACATCGGGCTAATATCAATCTTGTAAGGAAAAAGTGAACATTTTATGTCGTAACTTTACATTCAAATTGTCTAAATTATCTGAAGGAACGTTGTAAAAACATTTCATAAACATTCTGTTCTCAACATTTTTACTTAATCAATATCTCCTTGATAACATCTACAAGAAAATTTCTTATGAACGCCGTTATCAGCAGGTTAATTAATTCAATATTGAAATTGTTGTTGCAGGTACGGGACCGGCGCGGCTCATCGGCCCGTACGAGCGTGGCGCTAGGCTCGTGGCCGTTCGGCTCGTAGAGTTTAGGCGGCTCGGCGTCCGCCTCCGCGCCAGCATCGCTAGGCCGCTATGAACGCCAGCGTAAACATCGAGAGGAACTCGTGGCGGCTGCCCCCCGACGAGACGGTCCAGGTCGCCGATCCCCGCTCCAAGTCTGCCCAGGTAAAAGAGGTAATCTATCGCAGCTAAGGCCGATCTAATAAACTCTCTCTCTCTCCGACCCCCTCCTCCGTCCGTCCGATCGTCGCAGCTCGTGTATACGTATGTAACAATCTCCGTTTGACCGCGGATGTCAGCGGGCTTCTCTAACGTTGACTTGCTCTAGATTCACCGCACCCGATTTAACCTCCGCACGTAGTTCACCGAGCATGCAGGTCTTGTTTGTACCGGGTTTCCAACGTTTTATATGTGATGTGGTGTCAGATGTTAACTTGGTACTGATCGTTGTTATACTATCACTTCCGTGGAATGAATTTGACTTCGGATTGTACTTTCGATGAAACTTTAAGAAATTTTTATCGGGGTTAGAAATGTTTTAATTTTAAAAAATTGAGAAATATTTTTTGAAGTTTCGTCGAATCCTGTATCCTGAGCGTGAAACATATAAATATAAATATACAAGGTATCTTATGTAAAATTCACTTAATAACAAACGTTAATATCCAGCGTAGCATTTTCAGGAAAAATGTTTCAAACGAAAGTTGTTGTTGTTCAGTTCTTAAAGGACCATAGATCAGTAGCCTAAAATATGTCCTTAACGCTTTCAAGGTCATTTGAAGGTCAACTTATGTTTTTGAATAGGATCACCGATTTTTCACTTCAGTTTCTGAAAAGTGGGAAATAACGTTCAGATATCTATGTTAAGAGTCAAAATGCTCCATATAGATCTGTCACTTTAAGTTTGACATTGACATTCATGTTCAAAGGCATTTGAAGGTCTACTTTTGTTGTTTAAGTAGAATCTCCTGATTATTTACTTCAGATTCTGCAGAAACGATAAATTTTATTCATATTTAATAAAAAAAGAACTCATAAGTTTACCAAAAACAATTTGGAGAGGGACAAAATCTAAGGTTACTGACCAATCGCCCCATCCGAAATGAAAAACTCCCAGAAACATTTTTCTTGAAAATATTACGCTAAGTAAATATCCGATGCTAGATTTAAAATGGGACACTCTGTAGATAGTTTACTAGTTTATACGTTATACTTTTTATTCCATGTAATCACAAATCAATTAGTAAAAATTTAGTAGAATTCACATCAACCAAATGTAAATTCTAATCTTAGATTAGATGGAATCAAATCCAAAATTCAATAGCTCGTGGAATAGTTCACAAACTTTACAAACACTGCACGTAATACACGATTTTATTGTCGTCGTGCCATCAAGACTTCGAACTACAGAGAATGGGGTTCAATGTTCGCTATATATGTGGCATGAACATCTGCATTCACGTGAATGGCAAAAGGAAACCCATAGCAAAATCACACCGGATTGTGTGATGCGCATAACATAGTTCATTTACCCCCAGGCATACTCGGAATCAAAATGAAATATTCAAATGAGTACCCATCGATTCCTCAAGTACGATCGTCCATAGAATTTTTATACTTTTCTCTCTTTAGCTCAAAATCGTCCGGTAATTCTCTTTTACACGTACTCAAGCGCGATTTTTACCTCTCAGTGGAAAATATCGATAATCGAGCCAAATGTAATATGGCAAATATTTGTAAAGCAATGCATCGTTATAAATAATTCATGGATGAATACGTTTGAGAATTTAATATCCTCTTTGTTGTCTGTTTTGATACATGCATGTACATGAGTGAAAGTCCTATCTGATAAATTGGAAATGTATCTAAAGGAAAACATATTATCAAGAGAAAAAAGCAACAGTTACATCAACCAGCGAACGAGATAACTTTAATATTATCAAATAGCACTGAATAATTGTCTTTTATAACTTGATAAATTATATTTTTAATAAGTTATTCCTATTCAAAGTAGTCGCGTTAAAATCAGCAAGAATATGAAAATCACATGAAAATCACATGAAAATGATCCAACAATTGCACGAACATCACATGAAAATCATATATAAATCAGACGACAATTGCAGGAAAATCATACTACAATCGAATGAAAATCTCTTTATAATCATACGAAAATCACATGAAAATCACATAAAAATCACATAAAAATCACAAGAAAATCACACAAAAATCACAAAAAAAAAACACAAAAATCACATGAAAATCACCCGACAATCATATGAAAATAACACGAAAATCATATGGAAATCATTTGAAAATCATATGAAAATCATACTAAAATCTTATAAAAATCATGTCAACTAAATGTTTATCTGATTCTTGTTTCTCAAATAATGTAATTTTATTAATTTCAATTACTTTCTACCATAATCTACAATCTTAATTACCTACGTTTTTTGTAGTTACGAATGTATCTTTCCAGCGTCAATACGTATTTCAACTTTAAAAAGAATTTACACATGAATAAAAATCTCAGAACGAAATTCGCGGTACCGGCGGTAAAAGTTGTCGAAGAAATTCCAGGTAATCCCGAAGCAAAGTCCCTTTCAAGCCTCGACACGAGTGAAATTTTGCTTGCTCACGGTCCCGAAGTCGGCGGCTGTCATTAAGGCGGAGCCTCGGAAATGCCTCGACACGTAGCTGCGCGACGCCGATGAAAACTCAACGGCTCAATTATATGCGCGACCGCGCGCCCCCGAGATTCCGCGACTACACGAGCCGCGAGCGACGTAATTGCCGAGACGCAACGGGGAATTCGCCCAGCTCTGACGGATATATTTTAACTCTTTTTTTCTCACGTCGCCCTTTTTTTCGGAGGATAAGTGATTGATTGACGTTTTCGGGGGAGAGCTTTATTGAAATTGTCAGGCCTTTCTGCGGTCACGCTGCGGTAGAAATTAAATTTTTTTTTCTCGCTTTTTTTCAGCTTTGATGCAATATTTAGCAATTAAATAACATGTCAGCTGAAATTTATTTATTTTTTTTTTGTGCTTGCGTGAACGCACCCTAATAGACATCGTCAGTTTTTAGATGTAAAACCAGTTTTTGGTAATTTACTAACCACTCAAAAATTAACCAGACAATTTATGGCTGTGGTTAATTGACGATTTCTACTAGTAGATTAACAAATTATGAGCATTAAAGTTATTGAATTTTCAAGCTTCTATTATGAGTAATTTATTTCTTATTTTGTATTTTTTTTTTTTCAGTTCAGGATTTGAATAGAAGTCAATTTAATCAGCATAATATTTACATTATACAGCTAATCATCATCATTTAAAATCTAAAATATGATTAATATTTTTGAGATTTACAGAAAAAAATGTTAATTTAATCATATTTTAACAACCAAAGTAAACTTTAAAATCACAGCAATCATTTCAGCAACATCAGTAAAACATTCAACCTTACAGATATGTTCAAGTAAAAACAATGTCCCCACTGAAATTGAAAAACAAAGCACTGGCATCAACTTAATCCGAGTTAAAAATCGTGGCAAACAAGGAGCGATCTGATGAAAAATACTCTTAAAAACAAATAGCGCGTCCGAGCGCGAGGCGAGGCGAGCGACAGTTCTATAATCCCGTAAAATACGCAGGCAGCCGCCGCCTCCGGCGGCTAACTGGAAATCCCCCCCTCCCGTCGTAAAATCCCATGAAAATCTTGCGCAACTCCTCCGGCCAAGTAGACGAGCCGAGATAAAGTGCCGAGTGGCTGTTCCGCAGTTGTAATAACAAGCGACCCTCGCGTCGCGCTTATATCCCCGGCGATATTTACCTTCGGTTTGCGGGGAACTACGGGCCGCCGCCCACGCACTCGATCCCCGCGACGCGCAAATTGTATCTCCCGGGGTTCCGAGAAATAAAGAGGAGGCCATCCGGCGTCTTTGATTTTTTCCGCGTTGCGGAGGAGGGGGGCGGGGGATTTCGATTGCGCAACGCTTGAGTAGCGCTTTGAGGAAGACGGACCGCAAAGCTAATTATCGCGAGTCGACCCGCGTCGGAGATACTTTATTTAATGAGCTGAATCCATTATGAGACCGCATGACTTGCCCCCCTCGGGCCACTGCGGTGCATCGAGACCTCGCGCAGCTTTTCGCGGTTAATTTGCCATCTGCGATATTTCTGTGGGACTTGATGGCGTTTCCTTCGGTCTGTAATATTTCTTTGGTGGTAAAAAATTTGTTGCTTTCACGTTAAGTGTAGTGTTTTTTTTTATTTTCAGTTTTTATAGAACTTGGGATTCCCGTCTCTTTGATGTAAATATTTCTGATATTAATTTATATTTTACTCATTTGCGGCGCAGCAAACTTTGTATTTTCCTTCGGTATCCAATAAATATGTGAGAAACTTCACTAGAACGAGAAGCGGCTTGTCTCGAAAAATTCCGACGAAACAAACTTGCGGAACAATAAATAAGGTATGAGGATTTGTTGCAAAAAGCAAGATTCTCATAAATATTTTATAATTTTACATTAATTCAAGGATAGTAATAAATAATTGACAGTTATACTAATAATATATTATAAACTACAGAAGAAAGAATAAACGACTCTTTCCTTCAAAGTTAATGTCATCAGTAGAAATGGACGAGTACAGCAAGACGCGTCTTTTGCGAATGATTATTTTTTCACATTCTTTTAAAATAAACATTTAGATTATTAATTTCCGAAAAACGTTTAATTATAGGAAAAAGAATAATAGGCAACCCTTTCCTGCATAGTTTATAGTATCAGTAGAAACAGACAAGTACCGCAAGACACTTCTTTTTTAATTTTTTTGTTTCGAATTTGAACGATTGTTTTGAATAATTACGATATGCAAGACTTTCGTTTTAATTTACTTTTACTTGATTTTTAATTTTTTTAATCGAGAGTCTAGTAAGATTAAGATTTTTGCATAAAGGTAGAGTTAGACTCTCTATTTGAAACGAGAAAATATATCGACATCAGAATCTCATCTAGACGAAATATTTTCATTCCGATACCAGACGAGAAAATCTTAATATCTTGGCCTTCATAAATCAGGAAGTTTGCTGAAATTTTGGATGAAGTTCTGTTATTCTAATTTATGAAGAAAGCCAAAATTGGAAAGTGGTGTTAGTCGTTTCAGAAACCACAGTTCGCTAGAGAGTTTCTTTCGTTATATATAAAATATAGAATGTACTTTTAGATAATATTTAGATAATACTCAAGTTGAATAAGAAACAATTATTATTAAAATTTTTATTAAAAAGCAAAAATTATGAAAGGAAACAAAAAGATTAAATTACCACATTGTTAATAAAAATAAATAAATAAATAATCTTATCACATTAAGATCCCGCCATGGCAGTGTCTAAAAATTTTCAAATCAACGCATATTTGCAAAAAAAAATAAATAATTTTCAGATTCTCTTTGTTTTTGCGAATTATGAATTTAATTTATAATTAAAAATATTTTATCTAACACTTATTTGTAAAAATTTTATTAAAAAAAAAGTATCACTTTAGATCACACTAAAAAGTATCCCTCCAAAGAAACAGTAACCCAACACCCCGTTAAACGGCCACTCAAAAGCAATACAATAAACAAAGTAAAGTATCAATGAAATCCACCGAGCGGAAAACATTCAACCGCAAACGCGCGAAAAGCCCGTGCGAAAATCCGCGCGAGTGGCCCTTACGCAAGCGGATCTTCTCCGTGCCCTCGGCCCGCGAAAGGAGCGCGGCGCAGTGGTGTAACTCGATTACCCGTCGGGCCGAGGGGGTCGCGGCTTCTCAACGCGCGGCTCCGCGGCCGCAGTGAGCCCCCGGTACCCGGTGTCTCCACGCAGTGGTTGTTGCGCCGCTCCCCTGTCTTACACACATCCCGCCCGGCGAGATGATGTCGACTTACGAGCAGCCGATCTACGCCGACGAGGTAAGGAGCGGGATCGCGAGCGTAACGCGGCTTAGTCGAGCTAAGCGCGCCGAGCAGTCATGGTACGCTGTCCCACCTACCTCTGCGGTCTGGTACGTTTTTTCATACGTCGGTCTTGTCGTGATGTTTTGTTCTACGGCGGTGTTTGTATTTAATAATCGGGGAATTTAAGGGGGGCAGGATTGTGCAAGGGATTTTTGTTGTGTTTCGTGTGTGCACTTTGTTTTAAAACCGAGTGAAAAATTTTGTAGAAGAAAGGATGGTCATGTATGTTAATAAAATAGAGGGTTTGAAAATAATGTGTCAAAGATACGGTGTCGTAAATATCTATTAGAAAAAAAGAAATTGAAAAAGAAGTGTCTTTCGGTACTTGTCTGTTTCTACTGATACTATAAACTGTGATGGAAAGGGTTGTCTATTCTTCTTTTTTCTATAGTTAAACTTTCTCGTGAAGTTTATAATCCAAAAGTTTATTTTAAAAGACTGCAAAACAGATCATTAATAATTGCAATTATACACTGCAAAAAAGTGTCTTGCGATGCTTGTCTGTTTCTACTGAATCTATTAATTTTAAAGTGAAGAGTTGCCTATTCTTCTTTTTTCTATAATTAAACTTTTTTAGGAAATTAATAATCTAAATGTTTATTTTAAAAGAATGTGAAAAAATAATCATTCGCAAAAGACGCGTCTTGCTGTATTCGTCTGTTTCTACTGATGACATTAACTTTGCAGGAAAGAGTCGTCTATTCTTTTTTCTGTAGTTAAACTTTCTCGTGAAGTTTATAATCCAAAAGTTTATTTTAAAAGAATGCGAAAAAGATCATTCGCAAAAAGTGTCTTGCGATGCTTGTCTGTTTCTACTGAATCTATTAATTTTGAAGTGAAGGATCGTTTATTTTACTTTTTTTTTAGCTGAAGGTTTTTCATAAAGTATACACGCTCAATGTTTTTTTTAAAAAGAATATGAATAAAATTATTCGAAAAGGTGTCTTATAGTACTCATCTGTTTCTACTAATATTGTTATTTCTGCTGAAATAAAGGGTTGTTTATTTTTTTTTTTGCTTTAGATGAATATTTTTCAAGAAATAAATCATTTAAATACATAATTTATTTAAGAATACGAAAAAATGCTATTCGAATAAATTACGTCTTGCGATGCTTGTCTGTTTCTACTGAATTTATTAATTTTGAAGTAAAGTCGTCTATTTTACTATTTTTCTTTAGTGAAAGGTTTTTCATAAAGTATATACTCTGGATGTTTTTTTTAAAAAGAATATGAAAAAAATCATTCGAAAGGGTGTCTTACATGCTCGTCTGTTACTACTAATATTGCTATTTCTTCTGAAGTAAAGGCTTATTTAATTTTTATTTTATGTCTGACTATGCTTGTCTGTTTCTACTGATTTTATTATTTTTTAAGCATGGAGTCGGTTATATTTCTTTATCCATTAATCAAGCATTCTACCTGAAGTAAATAATTTAAAAATTTGTTTTTAAAAAATATGGAAAAAAATTTATTCAAAAATGTAGTGTCTTGCAGTACTCGTCTGTTTCTACTAATGATGTTATTTCTACTGAAGGAAAGGCTGATTTATCACTTAGTTTCCCTTCGTTAAATATTTATGATATGATAAATGATTTAAATGTTCGTTTTAAACAAAATTTGATTAAACAATTATTCCGCAAAAAATGTCTTGCAGTACTTGTCTGTTTCTACTGGTGCAATTCCTTTAATGTAAAGGGTTCATTGCATTCCTTGTTTCTTTAATTAACCCTCTTTCACCAAATAAATTATGTAGTACCAGTGTCATAAATTTATTCACTTTTTATTGGAGCACGTAACGGCATCCTCCTTAGCATAATATTCCAATAGCCGTGCAATCTTCGTAAAGTGTAGAATAAAGATCATAAAAGACTGCCTTTTAAACTTTTATCTTGATTAAGGAACAATTACTAAACGAACAAGTTTTCCAACGCATTATTTTGTCATCTTCTAAAAAAAAGTTATATTAAAATCTATCTTTTCATTACTTCGCAAAATAAACATCAAACGGTATATCGCAAATAAGGTAAATTAAAAAAGTAACGCGTACCTCTCTATCGAAAAAAAATCGTACCGATTACTGTCTGCTCAAGAAAATAAAAGAGACCCTCGAACACCTCGGTGCTAATGAGGGGCGCGGCATCGTCCGCCGAGGGGGTGAGAAAATTCGAGGCATCCACCGCGTCGATTTACGGATGCACCCGAACGGAATACCCAAGGCGAAATCCGGCATTCTCATCGTCGCCTCGGCGGCCCCGGCCGCATTCGAGATAGGCGCGGACGCGCGTCCTCGGGATTCGCCCGCCGACTTCCGTTCGCTTCCGCCGGCTCCTTCTTTCCTCCCGATTTTTTTTTTCTCACTCCTTCGTCGTTTTACGTACGTTGAAGTTGGTCGCTTTTTTCAGGCGGCCGTTGCCGGGGATCTTTTATTTCGGGGAGTACGAAAATTGCGACTTCTTCCATTGTTGATTCCTGCGAGGTGTTCGGATGGATTTAATACTTGATGATCGTCTTGAAGGAGTAACTTACTGGGAGTTGAGAAACTTTTTTTTTTTTCAATAATTTATTTTTTGACAGGAGATTCTCTTGAGTTTCCCTTCAATCTTTTTTTATTTCACTTTCAATAAATGGAATGTTGTTAGCTGAAATTTAATTATGTTTTCTTTGTAAATAATTTTTTTTATTAATGAATCTAATTTTTTTTTTTCATTTTTGATATTTTAGTTTGTATTAATACTTCCAGATTTATGTTGAATTGTCTAGATCTCTTCGTAGTAAATTTTAAGTTTTTCTACACAAATCTTAACTCTGAATAATAGTGACCATTTTTTAAGCATTTTTGAAAAATGTTTCTTATTTTATTTTATTTATTTATTTTTGTCCAATACGGAATTCATAAATACTTAAAAAAAGATCACTTTCTACTAGTGTACACTTCTATCTAGAAAAAATTCCTTCAAAACATGAATAACGTAAAATAAGAAAAAAATATATAAAAAAGAAAAAAAGAAAATATAATTTTATTAAAAACATAAACAACACAAAGAGCGAAAATATCGCGAAGCTGCAAAGCAGCATAGGCAGAAAAGCTCGTAGATTTAAAATTCCCAGCAGCGTAGCGGCGCGGAAGCTCGCAGCGTCTCGCGCCGTGGAAGCTCGCAACTTTCGGCATCCTCACGCTCGATTAAACCCCGGGGACTCGATTCCGCCTCGGGCGGGCGGCTGTTGTTATGCAGCGAATTCCCCTTAAAGTCCGAATCGATCGGCCGACGTCTGGCGACCTCGAGACACCCGCCGCGTCTTTTCCTCCTTTCTTCCACTCCCGGCCCGAATTTCCAGGGGTAGGCGAACGAGAAAAATTTATTCCCCGGGATCGAAATAGCCCCCGGCAGCGCTGGCTTCCCCCATGAATGCGTGAGAGTGCGCGGGGAGGTGTGCACGTCACGTGTCGTTACATTTTGGTGTCGCACTGCTTGCTTGTCTGCATTTTGTTCGAATTTTGGTTGGGAGAGACAAGGGGCTTTAACGGGGGATCGATTGGGTCTGTTGCAGGATTTGACCTATTCCGACGGTGGCCACAACTGGCGGAGTATCGTCTTCTCGCTGCTGGTCATTGGCTTCGTTATCGCCGGTATTGTCACTGCTATTTACTTGCTAGGGTAAGTCATCCGAGGAGATTCTTCCTCATTCTTACGGGTTTTAATGGTTAAGAAAATATTTACGATTAAGTTGATACGTCAATTTATACTAATAATTAAATGAGCGATTTTTATTTTGCATAATAAAATTATTGATAGTTGCATGGATTTTAGCTAATTATTTATTTATTTTAAACAAATTCCAGGAGTGTTTTCAAATTAATGTAAAAGATGTTCTTAACAAATATTATTATGCTAGTTAGTTTTGAAGAACCTTTTAGTTGTATTTATTCTCACAATTTAATGTTTAATGTCCACTACAATTAGTAGTAGCAAAAAATTTAGAGAATAAATAAAAACAATAATTTTTTTTTTTTTTTTTTAGTTTTATTTATTCTCATAATTGAAGTTCTAATATTCTTTAACATTAGCCGCAGTATATACCTTCTAAAGATTTATTTATTTTAAAGAATAAAATTAAATAAAAAATTTTAAATTAAAATTTTTATGGAAATATATTTTTTTTTTTATTATTTTTTTTTATCTTTTAATAATTTTCTAAATTATATTAAAAAAAATAGTACGTCGATTACTGCTTAAAAAATATTTTTCTATTAAATTTTGCAATCGTAATATATTCGTCATTCTTTGAAATAGACCGTCTCTCTAAAAGTACCTTAAAATCCCCGGAAAAAAGGTTAAACGCCGTAGTAAGATTACACTTTGAAAGACAAACGAAAGAAATGTAGATGTCAGTAAGACCCCGGGAGAAAGAAAAAAAAAAGTTAAAAAGTGCACTTTGTCCTTTTCCGTGAAAACAGCTACGTCGACGAACTTTTGTACTGGAGCGGGCGACGGCTGACGCTGGAGGAATGCCTTCACGGCGACTTGACTCCCCACCGGCTTCCGCCTACTTGGATCACGCACGATAAATTCGTCTATCAAGCGGACGACGGCTCCCTCGCTCTCCTCGACGCCTCCAATAACTCCGTCTCGCTGCTGGTGTCGAACCATACCCTCGTAAGTGTGTTTCACCATTTCACCTGACTAAATCTCGGCCCCCGCTTTTTTTTTTTTATTATCACCCACGAGTCTTCCCTGCGGCGCTTCCGGAGGATTAATTTGACCGCGGAGAGATGCGATCGAATTGTCGGCAATAATTGTCGACGAAATCGGCGGGTGTGATTAATGAGTTTGAAATTAATGATAATGATCACCAGCGACAAGTGGACATTGAATTTAATTTGCATGCTGGAAATGGATAGAAATTCGAACTTGATAGAAACTATGATTAACGGACGGTGATTATTAAACAATTGAGTCAAGTGGTTATAATTTGAAACATTTTTATTTTGAGTTATAATATAGTCTCTGATTATAAAAATTTAAAAAATCGGATGAGCAAAAAGGAGAGCCAACTTTGGCAAGAAAAAAAATTGAAAAAGAAGTGTCTTGCGGTTCTTGTCTGTTTCTACTGAATCTATTAATTTTGAAGGAAAGGGTGGCCTATTCTTCTTTTTTCTATAATTAAACGTTTTTAGGAAATTAATAATCTAAATGTTTATTTTAAAAGAATGTGAAAAAATAATCATTCGCAATAGGCGCGTCTTGTTGAACTCGTCTGTTTCTACTGATGACATTAACTTTGAAGGAAAGAGTCGTCCATTCGTTTTTCTGTAGTTAAACTTTCTCATGAAGTTTATAATCCAAAAGTTTATTTTAAAAGAATGCGTAAAAGATCATTCGCAAAACGTGTCTTGCAATGCTTGTCTGTTTCTACTGAATCTATTAATTTTTCATCACAGTCTTTACATCTTCACTAAAAATACACTTGGAAATTAAAAAAATATAAAGAATTTTTCAAACTTAAACACTTTTTATCACGATAGAAACAAATTATTTAAAATTTTAAAAATCAGATGAGCAAAAGGATTAATAACTTTGGCAAGAAGCAAATGTCCTAATAACAAAAAAGTGAGTGACATAAACGAAGAATTTTTAATTGCCTGTTGGAGTAAAAGAAAAAGAAGGTATAATAGAAGTTAGCCTGGGCTTCGGATTGTTTCTAAAGTAGGAAGAAAAAAAAGCATCGCGGTCGGGCAGCTGAAAAATCACGGTCGCCTACGCGAGGCCGCGCCTCAAGCCTTTCAAGTGAAATTGGATAAATTCTTCGCTGTAGTTATTTTCTCTCCCAGCCGCATTTTTTTTACGCGCGTGCGGGAATCCCGAGTCACCGCTGCGGCCCGCATCGAACGGATCGAAATTCTAACCGAATCTTCAAAGCATCCGCATGCTTTGAGTTGGCTCGATGATGATGTACGTGCTGTTTTACTTATGAGTTGCGAAAAGTGAGCTTTTGAGGGTAATCAAAATAATCTGACACTTATTTTTAATTTTTGGTAAATAATTCAGATTGCCAATTTATTAATTTATTTGGAGTTGATGCTTCAAAAAAGTTAAATACTTTGTTAGTAAGGAACTGGTAAGGAATTTATTGAATTTAAGAGGTCGTAAAATCTATGGTTAGAAATCTACTTTACCGATATTGTAATTTTCATTGTTATTTAAAAATCCAAAATATATTTTCACCCACTGTAGTGATAAGAAAAATGTTTGATTTTAATTAATTAATTTTAAGTCATCATAAATTTTTGCGAAAATTTGTTTTGGTTTTTAAATAACAAAGAAAATGTTGGTGTCGGTAAAGCAGATTTCTTACCATGGTCCCCTTAAAAAAAATAATACCCCTATAAGAAGAAGTTTTAAAAAACTGATTGAATATCGCGTCTTTCTGTATTCATCTTCTTCTACTTCTATAATATATTTTCTAAATTTTAGAGTACTACACAAGAATCCTTGTTATAATGATTTCTATTCCAAATAGGAGTGAAATATAAATCTTTATTCTTCAATATTACCCTGACTAAGGTGTATCCTATAGTTTGTCACTAATCCAGATACCAATTTAATTTCAATAACACCACTCTAAACAACCACATCAACAGAATAAAACTCTTTCCTCGATAAAAACCGGTAAATCAACTCCTAAAAGGGAAGTTCAAAAATTCCATCCGGCCAACTCCCGTCCACTCTCCTAAATCAGATTTTTCCACTTTGAAAAGCGTCCGGACGCTAGCAATCGCCGGGCGCTCGATTGTTTCTTTCTCGCGGTCCACCAGGTCCCGGCCAAATTACTCCGTAATTTCCGCGGCCCGGGGACCCGTCGGTTTTATCGCGATCCTGGAGACCGTCGCTTCGAGAGGAGAAAAAAAAGCTAAGGTAATTGGTTATGCAAGTTGTAAGCCGCGGCGGCCGGCGAAGTTTCCCGTCGCGGCGGAGGATGCGGCCCTACCCGCACCGACGTATCTCATACGCCGCAGGGCTTAATTTGGAAATTGCTATTTCGCCGAGTTGTATCGGCCCCCCGACGCATCGACCACCGGCTTTGCTCCATCCTCGTCGCGTACACACAACCCTTCGCCAAGTTGCGCGAGGATTTATTACCTGATACATCCTTCGGTAAATTTTCGTGTGGGCTTTCACGCGGTCACATAAGCACACGTGTAAATATGAATATGAATAAACATGTTTTATTATTCATCGCATTTTACATTTAATTTTAAACTTGTTTATTTTTAATGTGCAGCTAAATTAGTGTAGTACTGAAGTTTGTCTTTCAAGCCAAAATCGAATGGTGACCCAGGCAGCTAAGGTAGGGTGGAATGGTTATTTGACCAGTTGAGGCAAGATGTGACGTTGA
Source organism: Eurytoma adleriae (assembly GCA_900480045.1). Lineage (NCBI taxonomy): Eukaryota > Metazoa > Arthropoda > Insecta > Hymenoptera > Eurytomidae > Eurytoma > Eurytoma adleriae. The sequence goes on from UXGC01000997.1 coordinate 18,463, forward strand.
CTCAGCCAGCTAAGGCAAGAACGAATGGTGATCCGGCCATAGAAGAAAAGAGCATGAAGCCTTCTAAACGATTCACATAAAACGTTAGAAATAATTTAATGAATATGATGTTTGTAGAACATTTCGTTGAATCTTATTACATTCCGTAAGGATCACCTTCATTGTGTACTCTATTGTCATTGGGATTTTTAGATAAATCATGTATCTAAATATAATTCATTATCATTCCACAAATAAAAAACAGATGACATTAAAATTGACGATCTTGCTAGTCATTTAAGGATCTCTTCTACGGAATCATATGCTCTACGATGTTGGCTAAATGAGGTGCTATATCTTCTTGTTCCAACCAGATTTTTCTTTTTTTATCAAAGCCAATGTGGTCTGTAACTGACGGAATATCCCTCACCAACTGTAAGTATAATTTGCAACATTCACTGTACAATCAACAAATAGCTAGAATCAGTTAAATAGACAATTACAATTCTGCACGAGACATTAAGGCTTCACCGGTTTTGGTGGTTAATCTGCTGCATTCAGGGGGGATTAAACGCAGGTCAATAATAGCTTTTGTGCCTATTTAGTATTCCATCACTACGAAAAGAAGACTTACCACTGAACATAACATACTTGAAAAAAATTGATTCTATTTCAATTTTTCGAATAGCAGTTCACCATTTGTGGATATGGTCAAATAATCAACTAGAACTTAGGATGATCAATTGAATAGTAAGCTTCGTTCTAATTTTCTGAAAAGCGCATAAGCACCTCAGCCATCAATAAGTTATTTTTAAAAGTCAGTATTTTATCCATACATTAAATAAAAATGTAAAGCTTACTCAAATGTCAGTGTTATTAAGTGAACATATTCACATAATAACAGGTCAACATCATATTCATCCTTTGTTTTGTGCAATAATAATCTCGCTGGGATGATAAAAAAAATGAATTAAAAATAAGTATAGCGAAAAGCTCAACTTGCGTCATTCCTAAAACATAAATTTCATTAGTAAAACATTCGGGAACATTCGCGAGATCACCGACGTAATTAATAATGGCTTTCCTATAACCACATTTCTCCGCATCATTCCATAAAAAAATTAATCAATTTAACGGTTCAAATAAGTACTTTAAACCACTTCATTACTTAGCCACGCACCCCTCAAACATTGCACAAAAAAATCTGAATCCCTGTATCAACAAACATCAATTTTCTTTCCGCTTAGCCACTCTCGCGATGGTTCCGAGGTACTTAATTCCCCGCAATTTTCGCCAACTCCCACACTCGCGAACTTAATTTTCCGCAATTTCGCACACGTACGCGCGACACCGCGCGGCCCCCCGGCGTTATCAGCTCGCTCAGGCAAACATCGCGCATTCACATGCGCGCGCGGACGCACGCATTCTGGACGCGCTTGCACACATACACGGCGTGTGGAAGGGGGGCATTGCCGCCGTCGCCGCTGGGTGAATTCTTGGCGAGTGCGCCGGTCTCTTTCCCGGTAATCCGGAAAACCGGGCGAGCGGCGCGGACTCGAAACGAATTAAGCCGCGCGCTGCGCATAGCCGACGTGCTCGCGCATAGTTCCGAGCGCCGATGACGCGCATAGTTCGCTGCGGCCGCGGGGTTTTTGCTCTCTCGCATTGCATTGCGCTCCGCGGATTATGAGCGGATCGCTGTAGGGCTTGTACGACGCCGAGATTACTTCTTTTTGCGGGATGCCGAAGAAATTAAAGTGATTCGAGTCCATTTGGTACCGTTAGTTTGCCTTTGAGATGGGTCTTGGTATTTGGTCAGTTTAGACTTATTTTTCAAATTCAATACTCCTGAATAGTGCAGACGTACATAATTATTTATTACGGTGTCCTTTGACATAGCCATCCGTTAGGTTCAAGGTCACTTCAAGGTCATATTTTGTTATTACTCGTATTTTCTAAGGATGTTTAGGCCCTAGGGTAAAATCTGTGGATGTTTGGGTTATTCCAATCAAGCATTCATATTCAGCGATTTCCAAAAAATGTTCAGACACACTAGAGATCCTTAAAAAGTTTTGTTTGTCGTCTTGAGAATGTGACCTTTTTTCATCTGTACAATATCAACAACTTTTGACCTTCATATGACTTTTGAGGGTCACTTAAAAAAATTTAAGAACGTACATCTTTTTTTTTCAACGAACGAACGTGTTTCTCTATCAAAATCTGAGGTCAAATATTGACTTCTTGTATAAATAACAAGTTTGACCTTAAGATGACCTTGAACATGACGTACCTCGTAGACATATCTATAGAGGAGCAGTAAAATAAAATTTCCATTTTTAGTTCTGAATGATTTGGAGTACTAAATTAGGTAAATAGAAATTGGGTACTAGAAAGAGGTCGGATTGAGGATGAATTTTAACTGTTCCTTGCTTTTTAAAAATGCAGGCATGAATTATAACCTCTAAATACCTTTTACTACTAAAAAAGTGGATATTAAAGAAGAACTTGATCTTAGGCTAGAGCAATACAAATTGTAAGAAAATGTAAATAAGAAAATGTAAAAAAAATCGGTGTCTGACTATAATCGTCTGTTATCACTTCCGTATAAATATAGCACGTATATACGCACGTTCCATAAGTATAGCCCGAATATAAAATTTATTTCGCTTCAATGAAATCAATTTTGATTAAACTGATTACTTTTAAAGCCAATCCTTACCTTGTTAGCACCAGACTTGTCGATCATTAACACCGTAATTCCAAAAAGACATCAAAGTACCTCAGCTACTATTGAACAATCCCTTCCCCTCCACCTCCACTTAATCACACGGAACAAAGCTAAAAGGAAAAGGGCCTTCGCTCGTGCCGGGGCATAAGCTGCAAAAAGGAAAATCATCGGGTGAAAAGGGCGGCGCAGCCTCAACGCGGAACTCCGCGCACAAAGCGTCGAAGAGCTTGATTAGTTTCGCGCTCGAGGGGGGGGGTGCATAAAAAAAGAAGCGAGAGCAAGAGGGGATGCGCAGCGGAGCGCAATCGATTTGCCGCTCGGCGAGCGAGTGGGCATAAAAAGCGGAATCCGAAGAACAGGCAAATTCGACGCCGTAGCCGGGAGACAGGCCGCGCGTTTTCCGCTCGGCGGCCCGTGCCTCGATGCATCCCCGGCCGATTGATCCCGCCTGCTCCGGGATGAAAGAGCAAGGGGGTGGAGAGAGGGGCTGCTGGTGGTGGTGGTGGCGCGCGTAATTATACGGGCGAGTCGCGCGCTTTTCCCGTCCATTACCCGCTCGCCTCGATTTTCCTGCGTGGGGTTTTCGAACTTATTAACGGTTAATGACGCTAAAAATCGACGGAGGTTCTTTTTTTTTTGTTTGTTTTATTCGCGATGAAGTGCATCGGGAGAGAATGAATCTGTGGGTTTTTTTATTTTTATTTTATCTTTTTATTTCTGAAGAGTTGGGTAACGATTGTTGTCGAAGTATTTTTTAAATTTCGCTATCGAAAGGTACCCGTTTGCCTACCGGTGCGTGAACACATTGCGCACTTGATGATATGGCTGGGATGAGCGTATCAAAGAGCCGTGCTTAAGTGGAGACCGACAATTGCTCTTAATTTCTTTCATTCAAAATCCAAAGTGGCTTGTTCAAATGTACACCTTTTTCCAGGGATATAAATGCATTTATTGGGTTGGGTTTAATACTGAAGATCTTCTTTATTCTTTGCTATTTATTGGCGTTGCTGGATATAAAGCACTTGATTAATTTATAACATAATTGACATTTACAAAAAAAAAAAAAAAAAAAAACTTCTTTGCCTTAAAAATGAACTAGATATCGTAGATAAAATAATTGTTACAATTTAACTGATGATTTTTGACAATTAACAGTTTGCCTGATTACACTCGGGTATTACTACTTAACATATTTTTATATATATATACAATAAAATAGATTCTGTTTGCAGCTATCTTTTTCCACATTTTAATTGATATATGGTATATAAAATTACATTGTAAGATTCAATAAGCAGGGATTTGTCTGACTATACTTATCTGTTACTACTTTACCTAATGTCAGTATAGTAAAATGTCGCCTGACTACTGCTATTTGTTTCCACTTTGCCCATTTTAATCGATATACTTTGTATAATTTTACATTATGATATTTAGTTACCAGAATTTTGTCTGATTATACTCGTCTGTAACTACTTTATATTATATCTCTTTTGAATTGGTGTCTGACTGTACCTGTTTGTTTCTACTGTACCTATGAGATTAATAAAATATATTCTCTTCTAAAATCTAAAAAAAAAATTGCATTGTGCAACATTTTTGAGAAAGAATTCGGCTAATGTAGTCAGAAGTGTTGAACATACTTATCGAAATATGAACAAGAGACCCCGGTAATGCACTATTTCTCAAACACATTTTTTCATCGTGCACTACTGATGTATTTAAATCCAACAGTGTTTCTTTCTATTCCCTTTGCACCGAAATACCTGCGTTACAAGCACTCCAAAGCCCCACAACAAATAAACTCGATAAGCCAGAAAATGTAAAACACTTTTGTACCTCGAGGTAGTGCGCGCAGTTGCACGGCGAAGCCCACGAATTCCCCGAAAGGCGCCCCCGATGCCGTAACACTAACTCAGGCCGTCCGCCGAGGCTCCCGCCGCCGCGGCCCCGACAACTCGAAAATGCGCAAAGGAAAAATGCAGTGCGGCGAGTACGGAGGAGGGCCCCTAATGCCAACGGCATAAATTATTGAGCGGTCGAGCGGGGGGTGGAGCAAGAGGAGGGGGTAAGAAGGAAATCGGCCGCTCCGCGAGAATCACGAGCTGCAGTTTTTTTCCCCGGACGAGCGCGCAAAAAAAGGAGTACGAGCGGAGAGACAAATAGCGCGACTGAGGGACCGGCTGCTGAAAAATTTAACGGGCCGCGAATCTACGGAGCCGGCGGTGGGCGGAAACGGGCGAGGTGGAAACCGCAGACGGACCGAGCGGGCCGGCTTTTTTCGCCGGGCTTCCGCAGCGGTAGTTCGACGGGATTACGACCCTATTTTTGGGTAAAAAGGAGTGAACTATTTTTTCGTTTGTTAATGGAATACTATATTTCATGGGATAAATGTTATTTAGCAAAGAAGTTGTGAAAGTGAAGATTAATAAAATAATGGGCCGGTTATTTTATAAATGCAAAAAATTTAGTCAAAGAACTTTTTAACCAATGTAGGCTGACCATATTCACCCGTTACAACTGTACTTATCACAGATTAATATAGAGTTCATCTGTATTTCTGCATATTTCTCCGTTGTACTTTACAAGTTATACAATATGGGAATACCTTTATAAATGAGTTGTCTGACTATACTCATCTGATACTACTTTACATATTATATAAGTAAATAGCGTCTACCCGTTTCTACTTACCTACTTTAATTAATATGTTATTTATAATGAAATATGATACATTTATAATGCATACCTATATGATGGCACGCAATAAACAATAAACTAATCGTATTGAAATATTTGCCTGATTATACTCAACTGTTACTACTTAAAATATTTTTATATAAATAATAAAATAAATTCTGTTTGCAGATATCTATTTCTACTTTCCACATTTTAATTGGTATGCTACTTATACAATTACATTGTGAAATTCAATAACTAGGAATTTGTCTGGTTGTACTCGTCTGTTACTACTTTACATTCTGTAACATGCATATAATAAAATATCGCTGACTGCAACCATCTATTTCTACTTTTCCTATTTTAATTGATATTCTTTACATAAAATTATATTAGTATTCGATCAACAGTAATTTGTCTGGATATACTCTTCTATTACTACTTCATACCTCTTGTAAAATAGAGGCTGTTCGTAACGGACTTTTTCTACTTTACGTATTTTAATTGATACGACGCATATAAAGTTACATAATTAGATTTGTTAAAGTGTGATTGATCTGATTACACTAGTATATTACTACTTTACTATGCATCGAATAAAATACCGTCTGTCCACAGCTGTCTGTTTCTACTTTACGTATTTTAATTAATCTGCCATATTAATGTTACATTATGACATTTGCTAACGTGCGATTTGTACGGATATACTTGTCTGTTACTACTCCATACATTACCTCTTATAAAATAGAGTATTTCCCTGTCTGTTTCTACTTTACATATTTTACCTAATTGATACGACGTCTATAAAGTTGCATTATGGGATTTGCTCACAAGTGATTGTCTGATTATACTCAGATTATACTACTTCACAAATATATATATTTAATAAAAATAACATCTATCCGCGATTGTTTGTTTCGCATTTTAATTTAATATTCTATATTTAACATTACAATTAAATTACTACTACCTCTGTTAAAATACACTTTCAGAAAAATTACAACATACTTTATCCAATGTCTCCACTTACTAAGAAATAAGGAAAAAAAATTCCTAAAAAAAGAAAATACATCCATCATCCCCTCCACTTTAAACAGCATCTTACATCTTCATTCTTCTCTAAATTACGATAAAAACCCAAAAGGAATTCTGACCACGCAATAACCTTCGCCTCTCAAAGAGGCTTCGGCTCACGAGCGCAACACTTCGCGTGAAAAATAGAAAAAAAATTCATATGCTCCGAAAAAAAATGGCCCTCCAATAGGTCAATCCATTAACGTCGACGAAAAAAAAAGAGGGGCGCGGGCCAGGCGTCGCCGGTCGCGATACACGCGCGCGCGTGCAGGATCTCGCGGATCGATGCGGCGCCACCGCAGAGAGATACGGAAGCCCTCCGCTTCTCGCCGGCGTAATCGCTCCTCTCCCATCGGCGGCGCGCCCGCCTGCCCGTCAATGGAAAGCCGCCGCGGCGGACTTTCATTTTTTTTTTGTTCGGTTCTCAGCTTCCGTGAATTTTTCGGGCTTTTCGCCGCGCTGATATTAACGAAAAGTTGGAGCCGGCTTCGTGGAATCCCGCGGCTCGCGAATTTCCGGCTGCACAAAGCGGACGCGCGACTTTGATAGCCAGCATTTTTCAATTACAGCGCTTTCGATCCTTCAAATATGAGAGTTCAATAGTTTTCAATAAAGAAGTATGTTTCTGGATCAAGGTATTGCTAAATTTGATCATTTACACTAGTAGAACCATAAAGTTGAAAGCGAATTTTACGCTTTTTATGTGATATGCCGACTTGTCTGGCTATATTCGTCTATTACTACTTAATTATTAAGCATTTTCTAAAATAGTTTGACTGCAGAAGTCTGTTTACGATTATTATTTTAATTTATACACCTTATATAAAGTTACGTTATGCAATCTACTAATGTGTGATTTGTCTGATTGTACTCGTCTATTACTACTTTATTATTAAACATCTTATAAAATAGTGTCCGTCTTTATCAGTTTGTTTTTACTTTAAGCATTTTAATAGATACGTCGTATATAAAGTTACATTCGGAATTTACTGACGTGTGATTTGTCTCGGCATACTCGTCTATTACTACTTTATACTAGTACACTGCTTATAAAATAGTGTATGACTGCAGCTGTCTGTTTCTACTTTGCGCTTTTTAAGAGATATGCCGTGCATAAAGTTACATTTTGATATTTGCTAACGGGCGCTTGTCTGGCTATACTCGTCTATTACTACTTTATTAGTAAACCGTTTATAAAATATTGTATGACTATAGTTGTATGTTTCTACTACTTTTTGCTTTTTTATGTGATATGCCGTGCATAAAATTATATTCTAATATTTGCTAACGTGAGGCTTGTCTGACTATACTCGTCTATTACTACTTTATTATTAAACATCTTATAAAATAGTGACTGACTGTAGAAGTCTGTTTCTATATTACAAATTTTAATTTATACGTCTTATGTAAAGTTACATTATGCAATCTACTAATGTGTGATTTGTCTGACTATATTTGTCTGTTACTACTTTACATACATATCTAATAGTATATCCACTCCAAACTTGATTAACGCAATTTTCACTCGATTTAAAAGGTTTTTCATTGTGTCACTTCATCAGAATATATTGTAAAGTGCAAGTATTATTTTTAGTACTACTACTATTACTACCTTTACAATAAACACATAATACTTTAATTTGATAAATAAATAATTTCTAGAACACCATATCAAAAGTACGCCCTTTTAAGCACATCGCAGATAATCGTCTTGTACAACCCGAAACTACATACTTAGAAAGAAAAAAAGAAAAAATTCCTTGTGAATCGATAAAAAGCGCGGAAATCACCTCTCCCCGTGTAAAAAAGCCAATCGCTTTTTTTTCGCCCTCGTCGAGTGCAATCATTTTTCCGCTCGGAAGCGCCGCCGTCAGCGATCGAGCCTCCCCCTCCCCCTGCCGCCTCGTCGCGAGCAAAGCGGAAAATAACTCGTTACTCGATCTCTTGCAGAGGCAGCTCAACGTGCAGGGCTACCAGTGCAGCCAGGACCTGCGCTATGTGCTCTTCAAGCATAATGTCAAGCCGGTGGGTAAACACGGAGGAACAGACGCGGGATTTCGCTCGGATCGCGTAACTCCCAGCTTAAACCCCCCGTCTCTCTCTGTCTCTGTCAATCTGTTTTTTGTCGCATCTGCATTCCCTCTGTCTCTATCCATCTTTTTCTTTTCTTTTTGCTTTTTCCAGGTGTTCCGGCACACGTTCACCGCTCATTACACCGTGTACGATGTCACGAACGAGTGAGTATCACGCCGGGATAATGCTGTTTGCCCGGTGACGCGTGATTTCGCGATTAAGCCAGGAATCTGGGTGGTTTTTTCGCGGAAGGGAGGCTGGGCGTTGCCTGCTTGGACGAGTTTTGTTAAATTGAAGTGATTTGTGGGGTGAAATTTAAATTTAAATTTTATTCCAGTGGTGTAGCATTTTTTTATTTTTTTTTATGAGTCACTTAGTTATTGCAGGTTGAAACTGTAACTTCTTTTTTTATTAATCTGTTACATTTATAAAGTTATTTTATTTTTGTGAATAAATGTTATATATTTTATCAAGTCTACTAAACAAGGGATCTTATAAGTCGAAGTAATATTTATTACTTTAAAGAAATACGATTTGAATAGGAGAAGAATTTTTTTAAAGAATATTTTAGTCTCTTGCAAAAGGTTAAATATTGTTTATAACGTGTTAAAGCAAGAAAATTAAATCTATAATTTTCTAAAATTGAACCTTCATTAATACCGTATCTACTCACTGAATATATACGTTGGATTAAACCTGGTAGTGAAACATAATAGGTTTATTGTAATCTAGGATTTGCATGAAATTACCGATCGATACATTTTATTACTATCACTATATACAAACATATTTAACGCTATCACAATATTTTAGAAACTTAACTTGAAAGTGTAGATGAAATGTTATTAATTTAAAAAAATCTAAATTCTAATATATATATGGCAATTTTTATAAATAACGCGGCAAGTTATCAACCTTTTTTACCGCGAATAACATTAACTTTATATCGCTTTCGAAACGCTGATTCACTATGGATCCACAAAAAAGGGAGGGAATAAATAGATAACATGAGAACGCGGTCCAATTAACTACAAGTAATTAGGTTAAGGCATTAAATTATACGGTAGCTTCATGCTCTGCACACTTTAATTAAATATTACCTAATGTAGTCAGTATAATACAAAATTTATAAACAAAAGTACAAGTAAATAAAAAAGGTCAGGTTCTTTTATGGCTTTTAGTTAATTTTTTCATGTAAAATATTTAACTTTACGAGATGAATTTTTTCGACTATGCCGGTGGAGTCTCTTCAGATTAAAAATCCTCTGAATACTCGAGTGGATTACGTTGAGAGTTTGAACTAATATGTATTCATAATAATAATTGGTATTTTCACCGCCAGATGGATTCGCTAATATCTCTCCTGCTATCGGATCGGCCGTCTCAGTTTTACCCATAAGTCATCTGAGACCTGGGTGGCATGCATTTTACTGGTGGCTCAACATACCTATCCATAACTTTTTCATAAAAATCCTTAAACTATGCTAGATTTACTTGTAACTTAAAGTTAGTTTAAATAGAATGAAATAGAGGAAGTTCTTGCAATCAGTGACACTGAAATTATCGTAAATTCTAAAATTATTTTGTTTGTTCTGCATTTAAATTTAACGGATATAATCAGGTCAAATCGATTGTCGTTAGTCAGGCTGCATAATCTTGAATTATGGGTGCAATTAAGATCGCTCCCACGTAAAGGCACAATAAAGTCTTCTAATCAGATCCAAACCATCGATCCGCCATAATAAACCAAAGATTCGTCAAAGCGTATAACAAAAATAAATTCAACAACCGCTCGATCAACCAAAAAAGTGTCTCATAAAGTAAAAAGTGAAACTCGCTATTAAAATTATTAAAAGTTGATTAGGGCTCATGCGATTAGGCTGACTTCGTTAGAAGGGATCGCCAGCGGCGGTTAAGCCGCAGCGACAATCGAAACGCACAGCAGGTGGGGAGGGTGGGGGGGACACACCTATGCAATGCCGAACCGGACTGACCGCACCTGTCGCGTTCCAGCCACCACACGCCCCTTCGGCTGCAGGCGTCGCCGCGAATCCAGCAGACGCGGCTGCAGCACGCGTCCTGGCTCGGCAACACCACCGCCCTCCTCATGGTCTCCGACAACGACATTTACGTGCGCGGCTCGCCCAACTCCGTGGAGGACACCCGGCTCACCGACACCGGCGTACCCGGTATCGTGTACAACGGCGTGCCCGATTGGCTGTACCAGGAGGAGGTGCTGCCCAGGCCCGACTGCACCTGGCCCAGCCCCGATGGATCGCACCTGCTCTATGCGTCTTTCAACGACACAAAGGTTTGCTTTTCAATGTACCTCTTTTGGTGTGGAAATACTTTCTCAAAAT
>UXGC01000998.1:0-40050 GCA_900480045.1 Eurytoma adleriae
CACGGAGAGAACAGTTCAATAAAAATCACTAAGTTTTTAGTAATCTTGGGACCATGGGATCCGGCTGGTAAAAATTACTAACCGACTTTGTAAAAATTCTTTAAAAAAGTCGTAATTTTTAACAAGTTTTGAGTAATTTTTACCAAACAGGTCACTTGATTCGAAGATTACTAACTGTTTAGTAATATTTACAGAAAAGAATAGTAATTTTTATAAAACCATTCTCTCAGTGTGGGTTTTCCATCTTGGAAATTTTTACAGGAAAATTATTGTAAATTATATGCGGAGCTTGCAGGATACGAAAAGCTCCGCAAAAATTACTGTGATGTTTCCCTAAATACTACGAAACTTTTCTCATAAAAATTACGGAGTTTTGTTTATATAATAATTTATCATCTTTTTGACTTCGAACAGTCTGTATACCTACTATTACGTATTTACGATAATAAATACTGAAATAATTGATTTAGTAAGTGATGTATGTATATAATGCGTGCTATTTAAAAATTTAAACGTGATTTAAATTTAATGTTGTATTTTATACACTATAGTCGAGTTATATTGTCAAAAAAAAAAACAAACAAAATGTTTAAATTATGTTCAACAATTTATCGCATTTAAAACAGTATAAAACAATTAAAATTTTAAGGTCGCGCGCGTCCACACGCGCAGCTTCATTTACAAAAATACTGCAAAATACGTATAAAAAAATCGTTAATTTTTAATTTATTTTAACATTAAAAAACATAAATGTCTGTTCTCCTTATCAATTATAATTTTATTGCATCATTGTGAACCTTATATAGTTATTATATGGGTGAAACATCGATATAAGGATTGAGGACATGTTTAGTAGGAAGTTGCTTTTACCGACTGGGTTTGCCGGACACCCGCACACGTTCGCACATGGGCAAAAAGCACCTCCAAACTCCAAAGACGACTATTTCCTCTCATGCTTCAGTGTATGCACCAACTGTAATATCTGATTGCTCATCAGTTACACGTAGCATCTAACATCTGCAAACGATTTGGTAGTTGCATCAGCTTTATAGTTGCATCGCTGTTCAGGTAAGCTTAATGCATAAGTTACATTTCATCTGGTACTAAACTTACTTTATTAACAAATTCATTAAAAAATATTGGCACTAATAATTAATTCAATTATTTGAAAGAGTATTTTATTTCATTAAGGTTGTTCGTGTTTGCTTTTTTAAATTAAATCGGCTTTTTAATTTTTATATACTACTTGCAATGTATAACCTTTTTCCAAAATTTTGAACTCCAAAAGCTTTATTTATATTCTTTACTTCAATAAATATTTGTAAGGTAACATATTTTTTATTTTTTACAGAAAAAAAACCAAGATGCCAGAAGATGACTCAAAGTCAGCTCTGGGTAAATAATTTTAGATAATTTGTTTAAAAAGACAGATCGATGTAAAATTAATAATATGTATATTTTTCTAGGAGCTATTTACACATCCGAAAAAAGAGGTAATGATGAGACCGGCGATGGAACCGAAGCAAAGCCATTCAAAACCATACTTCAAGCTATGAGACACGCTGGTAAAGAGCCATTCCCTGAAATTTATCAGGACTCCAAAGAGGATGGCGCATCTCCTTATGAACTTGCTGCCAAGTCTCAGTTGAAGAAAGTTCAGAAAATTTGGGTAAGAGAGCAGTACAAGAGCGAAGGTAAACAGAAGAAATTGCAAGAGGATGAAGAGAAAAGATTAAAAAACTTAGAGGAAGCTAAATCTATTGTTATAAAGGAGGATAAGAGTTTACCAGAAGCTGCACTTATTAAGATAAACCATGCACAGAAACACAAGGAACAAAGAATCCAAGTGTTCGGTTGGGTACACAGATTAAGGCGACAAGGTAATCATGATGAAAACAATGTGTATTAAATATTTGTATAAATGCAGTTAAAATTAATTACGTTTTTATACTCCAGGCAAAGCACTAATGTTCATTACACTGAGAGATGGAACAGGATTCCTTCAATGTATATTAAACGATAAATTATGTCAAACATATGATGCTCTTGTTCTTAACACAGAAGCTTCTGTTCAATTGTTTGGAACATTAAAACCAGTTCCTGAAGGAAAAACAGTAAGATTAACTTTTAGCTATAATTTTTAATAACTAAATGAATAATTAATTAATATTTTTCAAATATTTAGGCCCCTGGTGGACTTGAATTAATCGTTGACTACTGGAAACTTATTGGTAACTCGCCTCCTGGTGGAGCTGATTCAATTTTAAACGAAGAAGCTCATCCAGATGTTCAACTTGATAACAGACATATTATGATTCGTGGAGAAAACGTAAATATTAGTCTTTAAACACTTAATATAATTAGTTAATTAAATTAAAACTTATGAAATCATTATTATATTTTAGACTTCTCGAATTTTAATTATGAGGTCGGTATTAACTCAAGCCTTTAGAGATCACTATCAAGCATATGGATATTGTGAAGTCACTCCCCCTACTCTTGTACAAACTCAAGTCGAAGGAGGCTCAACATTGTTCAAACTTGATTATTTTGGGTAAGCAATACACAAATAATATAGTTTTAAAAAACATACAATTCTAATAAAATTTTTTGTTATAGTGAGGAAGCCTACTTAACCCAGAGTTCTCAACTGTATCTTGAAACATGCATTCCTGCAATGGGTGACGTATACTGCATTGCTCAATCGTACAGAGCAGAACAATCTAGAACTAGACGGCATCTAGCTGAGTAAGTATAAAAATTAAAAAACTTTCATTAATTCGAAACAATCGTGATTAAAAAAACAAAAATTAATAAATCTCAACTCAATCAATATTTTTATAGATATAGCCATGTGGAAGCAGAATGCCCTTTTATCACATTTGATGATCTATTAGACAGGCTTGAAGAATTGATTTGCGATGTTGTTGATAGAGTTTTAAAATCACCAATGGGTCACCTTGTTAAAGAGTTGAACCCTGATTTTCAAGTACCAAAAAGGCCATTTAAAAGAATGAATTATTCTGAGGCAATTGAATATCTAAAAGAAAACAACATCACTAAAGACGATGGAAGCTTTTATGAATTTGGAGAAGTAAATATAATCAATATTATAAAATTTTTGAAAAAATGCTTAAAATTAACGAAAAATTAATCACTAGGACATTCCTGAAATGCCAGAAAGGAAAATGACTGATAAAATAAACGAACCCATAATGTTATGTCGGTTCCCTGCAGAAATTAAGTCATTTTATATGTCACGGTGTCCAGAAGACAACCGTCTGACAGAGTCTGTGGACGTTTTACTGCCTAATGTAGGAGAAATTGTAGGAGGATCTATGCGTATATGGGATTACGATGCATTGATGGAAGGGTACAAGGGCGCTGGAATTGACCCAACACCATACTACTGGTACTCTGACCAGGTAAATTATGTTTAACTTCTTTAATTATACTTATTAATTTTGCAGTTTTAAATATCAAGTATATTATTTATATCTTATTCTTTTTTGCAGAGAAAGTACGGAACCTGTCCCCATGGAGGATATGGTCTTGGTTTGGAACGATTTCTTTGTTGGTTGTTGAACAGATACCACATTCGAGAAGTTTGTCTTTACCCTCGCTTTATGGAACGGTGTCGTCCATAAGTTCAATAACTTATAAGTCCAAAATAATTAACAAAAAATTCAACATGCTTCTTATTGCATTTTAGTATCTGTAATAATTTTAAATACAGATTTTTTTATTTATAAAATATTGAATACAATTGCAAATAAACACTTCTCTTTAATATTCAACCAACTATTTTCTTTTTAAAAAACAACTCGGTTATCTAAGTTACCTTTCAGAAAAAAATTTCGTTTTTAAATATTTCTTAATACAATATTTTTAGAAAATGAAATGATTAATTTTAACTGAAAAGAAAAAATTGAAAAGCCATTTAAAAGTATAAATATTATTATGCTTGTGAGTGGTTTCAGAATTTACTTTTATATATATTAAATATTTCAATGTTTTTTTATATATACATTTTATTGTACTTTATTTTATTAACCATTTTAAATTCAGTATTTATTTCCAAATAAATTTAGTGCAAATATTGTATTGACTTTGTAAGCTGAAAGATGAACTAAAACATCTGATTTCATGGTAAAACATCGTTTTTAATCCAGATCATTATATTTTCAAACATAGTTATTTTATATTTATGAATCAGAGATTTACGACATTGTCTGGCTTTATTCATCCCTCTTTTACGTAGCTTGCATTGTTATTAATTTCTTTCCCAAGATGTCTGAAACACCTTTATAACTCAGTTCATCAACAAGTTACTCAAAAGAGTTGGCTGTAGATGAATGCCGCGGTCAATTCTTGAAACTAGGCAGCACACACATTATATATAGTATAGTTTTATATATTTTCAACAATATTGTATAGTAACAGTTTTCTTATATTAATTCACACGTGATATACGAAACAAGGCATTTGTAACTACATATATTACAAGTTATACATTTTATGTGTGTCCAGTTGAGAGTCGGTTTCTATGCTAAATTGTAACAACAAGCGATTTGTCATAATTAAGGCAACAGAGCACTTTTTACTCGAACCTTTGCATACACACATTTATATATTGTATTTATGAGTACACATGTAAATGCATGTGCACACATATGTATTAATCAAAAAATTTCAGTTTTTTTTTCATTGCTAGAAATCAAATTAACATAATTTTCTGCTTTGTACATGAGCTTTATAAATACATTGCCACAAGTAACAACTGTGTTAAACATGTCGCTCGCAAATAAATACTTTTCACTCGTCTTTTATCAACAGCCAAAATAATATTAATTATTGTTAAAAACTTTAATCTGAGCACTACTTAGCTCTAAATAAATATAACACTGTAAAGCTGTTAAAATTACTTTATATAGCAACAAAGTTCACTTGAACTGGAACAACATATGAATTTATAATATAATATAGAAAACATTGTTTGACTTCAGTTATTTCTCATCCGATGTATATTACACAGTTTATATATTCATTAATGAAATACTCAATTCAAACAGGCTTCTATATAGTTTTCATGGCCAATGTGCCTTCTATGTACTTTCTTTTTCTTAGATACTTCCATTCCTTTCCCTTTTCCTATGGCTATGGCACTCTTATAATATATTGTATACGATTTGTTTTTACATACTTTACGCGATTCAAGGAAATATAATCAAAAAATAATCCAATAGGGTCAACCAAATGTACATTAAGTTGAAAATACATGCCAAGTCAAAGTTTGTTATTGTAAAGTAGTGTTCTAACCATTCAAGTTTGTCAAGTACACTTGCCAAATGAATTTATAACTATTATACTGGATCGCATATGCAATGACTTTTTTCAATCTTAAAGATTTTTCCATTTTTAAAGATTAACGAAATCGATCGACAACGAACATCGAACGACCTGGTGAATCAATTTAATCGAAATTGTAGAATTCATTGAGTTTAAAAGGACATTAAGATTTAAGAGAATAGTGATCATTATCGAAATAGATTTTAAAGAAAATGCGCATTTTATAGTTAACAACAATTTCACGATAATGAAAGTCAATTGAAAAACTTGTTGTCTTACTCCAATTTATCTTACAGGGGACTTTACATTTAGTCATTAATTGCCCCAGGCTGAAGGCAGTCTGTACTATATAGTACGCGTCGTATTACAGTTGAATTGATTATCTAAAAAACAACATGTTATATTTAATTTACATTTCGAAAGTTTGCACTTATAATTTTTATTTATTATTTCAGCATCTCACCTCAATAATATGTGTGTACAACACAGTCCCTCTCTGGCAGTTGGCGAACTTTCATGGAGCCATCTGCACCGCACGAAAATAAACGACCCGCCGAATCGACGTGCACTTGTGTGACACCCTGCAAAATTTATCTACTGTCAGTAAACGTACAATCTTTTATTTTTCTTTTATGCCAAGTCAAAAACATTACCTGTCCAATATTCTTAAAGAAACTAGATCTGGGATGTTCTCCAGGGAAAGAGTAAAGGAGTGAATGGACGGTTAAACCCCAAACCTAAAACAACGACAGCAATTTAGAAAATAACGTGGATTTGAGCTCTATCAAGTAAAATGTCAAATGCATACTTTTATATCGCCATCTCCAGCTCCACTAACGAAGAATTCCTCATGAGGATCCAAAGCTAAGCATTTGATAGCAGATTCGTGAGCTTGGAATCGATGACGCTGCTGCCGTTGCCTCACATCGAATATGTTTATGTCTCCCTTCTTACCACCGCTGATCAACAGTTGATGTTGTGGAGCCAGGATTAAGGAACTTGCGCCTTGATCATGACAAGTAAAGCCTAGAAAGACAAAACGTCTATTAATTAAGATCACCTTTAGTGTACAATCGGATTTAAAAGTCAATTTTTACATAAAAGATTCTATTTTTGTTTTAATTAAATTACTTTTCAAAATTGTTTTTCAGTGAATCGATGTAATACTTCTTATTTAAGTTTGATTCTACATAGCCTAAATTATTTATTTTAATGTTTCATATTGACTCACTAAATACTTTGAGTAATAATAATATTAACTGGAAAAAACGATTTTGATGTTTTTGACGAAAAATTAAAACATAAAATCTTAAGCCTATTGAACTATACCTTGAACAAGAGATTTATTCTGAGGCAGCAATGTGTCCCAAAGGGCAACGTTGCGTCCTTCAGAGCCATGTCCCGCAGTGGCCACTAAACTGCAAGCTCCCAAAAACACGAAGTCGGACGTCACTTTACTGTGGCACTGGTAGTTCTGTCAATCAAAATATTTCGTCAGCAATAAATTTTTTTTTAATTTAAAATAAAATAAACCTTTTAAGGTGGCTTTGCAAAAAAAGTAACACACGTAAGTTACAATTACTAATTAGTTTTACTTTTCTATATTTAATTAGACAACTAATTTTGAACTTCTTTTTAATTCTTATCGTCTCTCAAATTAGCAGATATTATAGATACTTCTGAAGTATAAGATTTGTTTAGTTTCTTATTCATATTTGCACAAGCAACATTGATTTTTCTACAATATCTTTAATACCTTGTATAGGACCACCTTAAAAGAAGAACCAACAATAAACTTACGAAGAAAGGCCGAGCTGTTCCCTCCCTGCAGGCCACTTGGAACAAGCTGAGATGGCCATCGGAGTCGGCCACGCCGAATTTGTTCCCGTGCTGGGAGAAGCGCACGCGGGTGACCTTGGCGAAGGTACCCGGTGGCCTCGGCGTCGCAACCGCGCTCTGGTGTCCCCATTCCCACAGCGAGACCGAGCCGTCTTGCGATCCGGTTAAGTCTGTCGGGTTAACGAAGCATACGCATTAATTCCGCTCCACCGGCTCGTTAAAAACGATTTTAAAAAAATATCAAGACTTACACAGTGGTAACAAAGGATGCGAAGAGATTCTTCTAATACCATCGATTTTATGCTTGAGAATCTGTTTATGATAAAATTTTCATCTGATTACGACTGGGCCTTCAAAAAGAGTCTAGCTTTCACTAACATCTATTAAGTTGAAAGTTTGTTTGAAAGGAAAAGAAAACGATAACGGAAAAAACTTGACACGCGCGCGCGGACTCGCGGATTGTACGGTAGGTTCGGAAAAAAATCTTTCGTCCGCAACGGAAAACAAATGTAAATGCGGTCGAAAATTTAACGCTACGATTAGGACTAGCATGCGTCAAAAGGCGGCATGATCGATGTTACAAGCCGAATTATGTAGCAAATTAGTTAACTATTTTGCTGCCCGCTTTTGCTTTACGGCCTTTTTTTGTCCATTTTTCAAAGTTGTTCTATTTAACTGACTAAAATTTAGTAACGAACAATGGTGTAAAAACTCTTAAAGGTACGTAGAATAAAAGCATTCAAACATCTTCATTTGCAAAATACATAAACAACATTTTTATGTTCGTTTAAATAACGAGAAAATAAAATTGTTCGTGTGCATTGAGGTTTACCTTGAGTCAAATATTATTTTTAGACGAGAGATATATATCAGAGTAATCTTAAGCATTGTTTCGCGAAATTTATCAGATAAATTTTCTTTTCTTTTTATTGTTTACGAATTTACTTTACTTTTAGCGATAAAATGAATAGAGCAGTAGGTATAAGGAAAATTTTGAGATTCGAGAAACGAATGATCTCTGACATTTCCTTCATTTGTTTGTTAACGTCTAACAAATTTTTTTTTTAAATATTTTAACTTAGTGATTTTGTTTAAGTTTTAAAATATTCAAACTCAAGGAATGAAAATAAATTATGCCTTTGCTGCATTTTCATAAGTAGAACAAGCAGCAATAACACAAGCACAAATACTATAGTTAAATATTAATGCTTATATGGAACATAAAATAGTGTCTAAATTCATCTAATGCGCATCATGCCGGAACTCTTAAACGTAAATTGCGAAAAATTTTCTTAGACTTAGAATATCCTTTACAAATTATATATATTTTTCTAACTCTATTAAACAAACGTATATTATAATAACCTTACAAACTAGAAAAATAACAATTATAAGTAACTGGTTAGTAAAACAGTTCATGCGTAATGCAACAAATGGTAAATTTCAGATAACAAAATTTAGAAAAAAAAACAAGTTAAATAGATTTCCAAACATCCGCAAAGCCGAAATTGTTTAATAAAAAAAGGATGACTATCAACAATCTATCTATATATCGAATGAACACTTAAAACGACACCCACGATAATAAATAAAAACGAACAGTAAGAAGTAATGAAATAAATAAGAGAAAGATAATAAAAGTAAAGTAAATAAAAGGAGGATATTCTGAGCCCCGTTAAAAGGAATTTTGTAAATTGGGAGAAACAACAAGATGAACATGGCATATTGGCACTAGGAACAGCTAGGGTTCATGTTAGATGTTAGTCTCACCGGCTTCAATAAGTGTTTACTCCTATCAGCGACAAACTGACAGAAGCGCAGGTCGTGGGAGCCAGGAAAAGCGGGCATCCCCTTCATCTGAGATCGAGCAAGTGAGCCGCCAGGTCAGTGACGCAGACCGAGTTAGATGTTTCGTTTGGCAAGCATTAAACAAGCAACATTGTCTCCGTCACCACTTGTGCTACCCTAACCCAATGCGCCACACTCATGGCCATCGAATAACAACTTGTCGAATCCTTCTTTTCTTTACTCTTTACATCATTTTCATTCTACGCTACACGAAATTAAGCATTTACCATGAGAGTTGGGACAATTAAATGATTCGACGACAAGTTATTTCGATGAAGCCATGCCTCCGAACCCGAGGCACAATGCACACATCTCGGCACTCGTTCATCATGCAACACCCAAACGGTCTTTTTTGTTTAGCACTTGGCTCTTTTTACCGGTCAAGTCACGAGAAAGCAGGATCACTTTCACGGTGCTGTTCTTATTAAATCGAAAAGGATAGAGTAAAGTCGAGAAGATCGTTAATGTATGTGTTTGCATTGATAATAAATCGTGTGAACAAGTGCTGGAATCATGATTCATATATTAAACAAATGACTGCACTCTTTAACGTGCATCTTGATTGTCGCAGTTCCAATTGAAGTATTAAAAAAAAAGATTGAATTTTGATTGTTTCCGCTGTAAATAAGTGTATCAATTTTCGCATAATGAAAAGAATGTCCAAGGCTATCCCGCAAGTTATGAAGAAATTGGCAAATTTTTAAAAGGTGTGAAATAGTAGTCATTAGTAATATTATGAAGTGATGTGTTAAATAAATGAAATGTTAAAAGCTTTATTTACAGAAATCGTTAAAACACCTTGACTGTTAATCTAGACAAGTAATGAGCTGAATATGAATTAATTTTTTAGTAAATTATACAAAGATGAGGAACAAGTGTGTTTGAAGATAGGATCAATTGTACACTGCAAATATTTTCTAGGTGAGAAATTTAATGGCTTTACACATTGATTAAGACTATCAATTAATCTTACGATTCTTCATAAAATAAGAAAGTAAATAAAATGACTCACCACACTAGCCCCTCGTCCACTTTGACTGGCTATGCCGGATTGTGGCTGAGGACTGTTCTGTTGAGGACTTTGAGCAAGCAGGGGTCTATCCGCAGCCGTCTGTAAAGTTTTTAATTAAAATTTTGTATTTACTTCAAAATTTAATTATTATGTTTACCAGATTTTTAATTAAACTGTCATAGTTACCTGGATGACTAGAAAACTGGTAGGTTGAACAGGTTCGGGATCAGGTTGCTTATTTAGATTAATTATGTCGAATTCGCATTCATCTTCTAACCACGAAGGTAGTTCGAGAAGTAGGGAAATATCCATCTCCTGCACTTCTCGAGGGGTTGCCAGAGCCATCAATCCCGTATTTACCTAATAAATGCGAATAGTTGCTTGAAAATAAACAGTCAACATTTCAATATGCACACGGTACCAAACTCACTTGATTAAGGCAGAAGGCACTAATACTATCTTGTTCCTTGTGAATAATCCTAACTGGTTCGGGAAGACTTGTAGTACCGCTATCGCTTCCCTTATCCTCACCAGCATTCGATCCTCGGGTGACGCTATCACCTCCCGTATTAGTATCTAATATTGAAGACAAAGACCTTCGTTTTCCAAATACTGCTCGTATAAAAATGTCTTGAACCGATTCTTGTCTTACTAAATAACACCACAAACGATTCGACGGTGCTGCAGAGGCCAGTCGTGTACTGTAAGAGCGTTAAATTAATAATTTTTCAATCTCTTCGAACTGACGTCAAAAGTGATTATGACATTAAACTTACTTAAATGGAGTATTGCCTTTTTCGAGTAAAGACCGATACTTGTGAATCGCTGGTTTTCCAGGAGTCGGAACAGGATCTGGAGCACATCCTGGTATGTAATTAGCTGGTGGTGGGCCTTTTGATTCCAGCTCTTCGCGCAAAGATTCTTGCCATTGCACAACGATTCCCAGAGTTCCATGGATTAATGGACTACTGACTGGCAATTCTGAAATTTTCGTAATTATTAGTATTAAAATGGAAAAGAATTACTTAAGAGAATCGAATAATTATTCTAGCAATTTACCTTGCATTTCTATTCCAGCTACGTTTAGAAAATCTTGTAACTGCTGCTGCAAGATTTTGACTATTGCTAATCTCATGATGCACCAACTATAAGAGTTTGGATTAGTATGTTCTGTATTATCCTTTGGCTTATTCTTTGGTTTTGCATTAGTATCAAACACATCGTCTTCGTCTTAAGAAGAATCAAGATCGGAGACTGCTGAATCTGAAGAATCGTAATCTATTTCTTCTGCCAATTCGCCTTCAATTTTAGGCTAGAAATTTAAAGATATTATAATTTGATTACTAAATAAAAATTTGAAAACAAATTTTATAAATTTTTTTTAAAGTATTCTTTTGACATTAATATTTACCTTCATAAGAAAATATGAAATCATACTCATTTGAGGAGAAACGAACTGTTCCCTATACGTAGGCTTATCTTCTTTCATATTTGGTTGCTGCCCAGTAAATTGTCCTAACAATTTCATATTTAATTTAACGCGTTGTTTGGTTAAGGACGTCATAGTATTCCAGACTGCACTGGTCGTACTTTGAGGTTCAACAATTAGGCTGTCAGCGCGTTCTACACTCATCGATCCACTCTGCTGATTAAATAAAAATTTAATATTATAATTATTTAAATAAAGAGATTGAAGATAAGTTTTTAATATGTAGAATTGTGTAATAAATACCTGTCCACTAGTACTAGCAACTCTTAATAGTTTTTTTACACCGCCTCCAAAAAGAGTCGCCCACGTATTATTGTCAAAGTGATGCCCTACAAGTCTGTATAGTATGTGACTATCACAGCTTGAAAGAGCATATACAAATAAACTCATATAAGTCGCGGCAAACGCTTCGCAAAGGAGAATATTTAATTTTGGTGTGTCTTCGTCTTTTTCGCGAGCCAGCAGTGCCCGCAAACTGGTTACACCCGGCCATTTACTCGGTGACGTTGTTATGCAGACACTGTCATCCGTAGAATAACGCCGATGACACCTACTAGAAGCCACTAAATGCCCACCCGAAAACGATTCGAATTCTACAGCTGCTGGAAAACTGTAACAAAACAATTTATTAAATTTTTAATTGCGGACTGACCCTACAATTCATTTCAAGGAATAGGAATAGAATAAACCATACTTGTCTGTATGATGCTTACTGACAAATGTGTCAGAGTCACAGAGAGATTGATAGATGCAAGCGCTCAGTGCAACCGCAAGATCGCGCAGTATGAATACTTCGCAGTAGTGCGTATTTTTATGAGGCAATGGCGGTTGTCTCAATTCGACAATCGTCTGAAGCATATCGTGCTCGAGAGATTGCAAGTGTCGAACAGGATCAGCTACCACTGTTTTGTTGCAAGCGACGCTTGCGCTTAACAGGGGCAAAGTTGTAGGGAAAGGAAGAGGACTGAGCAATTGTTGCTGCGTTTTTTCTTGCTGCAGTTCTTGCAGTAGCAAAACTAATTCCATTCTGACAGATGCTAGGCCACCACCCGATGCACCATGAAGAGAACAATATGATAACAAAGTTCTCAGTAACGTTTCGTTTGCTGAAAATTTAAAATCAGGAAATTGATTAATATATTGTTTCTCACGTTAAAACTGCTTTTTTTCAATTTTAACAAATACCTTTAAGCCACTTTTTCCTCTTTGCAGCTCTTTGAACTTTAGCCTCGAAATCTAATTTTTCAGCGACTAAAATTTCATGAAGAGTTGGTTGCTCTCCGGGTCTGTAAGATGGAGGTGCTTCATCTACCATACCACCATCATCTAAAAACATACAGAAAGCATTACAATTTGAATAAATTATTGAAATTGCTAAAAACTAAATATTAGTAATAATTACAATCAGTAACGTTAATCGCATCGCTGTCAGTATTAGCGCTGTAATTACACAACTGCCGAAGTGCATCAACTTCTCTTTCGAGCCAAACGTAAAGTTGATATCGCAGTTGTCCTCCATCAACTTCGAAGCCAGTAGCCAAGGTTGACAATTCTTCCATCAAGATTTTCAGACAAGCCACAAATTTAAGCTGCTGTGCCATTATGTCTAATTGACCAGATGCTTTTGACGCTTCATCTAGTATTTTAAAATAAATTATTATGCACGCACGATCAAAAAATAATATTGATAGAATATGCTATTACCTTCTTTCTCTATATCTACACTTTCCTTCTTCTTATCTAATTTCATACTCATGGGAGGACTTTCATCATCGTTTTCATCTTCAGCTGGATCGTCGTCCCAATTTAATACTAATTCATCAGATTCCTTAACTACAGGTTGTGACCAGTCTAAAGCAGAGGCCGATTCTATAAAAATGAAAAAATAAGTAATTCGAACTATTTATATACATTATAATTAGATAATTAATTTAAAATCCATACCTAGAGCCGAACTTTGTGTATTGCTTTCCCAAGTTATGGTACCAGTATCTATTTCAAAGTTTTGAGCTCTAGCTTTACTAGGGCTATTTAAAAGACCTGAAATTTAATACAAATTAGTACACATATATAACTATTTAAATTGATATAAATTTATTACAAAAGTAAACAAGAAAATTTTGCTTACTAGGAGAATCTTCGGTACTTGTTTCCATGACTTTACTCGGTAATTTGGATAGAACTTCCAAGGCTAATGCAGGGCATCCAGCTTTAAAGTGAGCATGTGCTGTCGTAAAGTAGAGCTGCCGCTCTAAAGGAGTTATGGTGTCTTCAAGCATAAGCTGTTTATCCTGCTGACTTTTAGTTTCTGTACCATAACTAAATCCAGAAATAACAACGGAATGACCTTTTTTCTTATCTTGAGCAGTAGAAGCAATGTACTGTCTAATAAGTAACGGATGCGTACGAAGATAAACGTAGAAATTGAAAACGTTTGGATTGGCTAAAATGAAAGGTATATTACATAAGTATAATTTACAGGATAGAATCAAAAAGTATATAAAATATTAAAATACTCACCAGTTGATCCTTCAGGCTTATCTGATTCATCATTATACTGAGGATGTAGAGTTCCTACATTAGTTAGCAGTAGAGTATTAAGTGAACCAGAGTAGTCCTTTAGAATCCACAGGGCCATGCTACGAAGGAAGGGATCAGGATGAGCCTTGTTGATATCCGGACAATTACCTTCCTTATCGTAACCAAGAATCTCCTCATGCATAAGTCTCTTCAAATTGGGTGAGGTCATATCATCTTCGTAAAGCCGAGCAATGGTCATGGCCAATTGAATGTCATTCAATTTATTGAGACAAACATCGATCGCATCTCTCAACGCTCCTGCTAACAAGAAAAATGCAGCGGCGTGCTCGAAGCGCTGCTTGCCGAGCAAAGCAAAAGCATTCTTCAAAGCGGCTTTCCTCCATCTATCCTCAGCAAAGTTGTTCGAGAAGAAGTTGGTCATTCGCTCGTCTCTTTTGTTCCTGAACAAACCCCAGACTAAACTCTTCTTTTTCATAGCTAGATAATAGATTGCAGCATCCAACGGATCTTGATTTTGTTGGAAAGCAGCCTTGGCGATTCTTTCAATGCACGTCTTAAGTACGGCCATGTTAGTGATCCACCAGCCGACTCCCAACTCCTTCAGCACCGACCATTTCGGCTGGCCTTTGGCGTACGAGGGTATCAAACCGAGCAGTTCTTCCTCAGATTCAGAGTGGAACGCCCATACAAGATTATTCGTGGAGACACCCTGTTTTTGGAATTGGGCGCGCTGCGCCAACGGTAGGCACCTAATAAGGTAGTTGTAGTGTTTCATAGCCAGAAGGAACCTCAAGCCACAGTCATCCAGCGAGTCAACGGACACTTCACCATCAGGGATTCCTGTAAGATTTTCCTTGGCGATGGCGCTTCGTTGAGCATCTATAGCAAAGCGCTCGGCGAAGTCGACGTTGCAGGTAGAAACGGTGTCGGCCAAGGCAAGCAGGTGCATTTGATCAAGGCTAGAAAGACCAGGCAAATGACTGTGAGTTAGAAGTCGAGACAATACACGTCCTTGTCTTGGTCCGAAATGAGATATTCCTTGTCTCTCGGGTACAGAGGAACGCCTATCCTTCTGCCGTGTTCTATCGTAGTCTTCATCAAGCATATCGTCCAAGGAATCACCTTCGTCTACGTTACCGTCGAACAACTTATTATAGTCCTGCTTGTCCTCGGTTTGTTGCGTGGCATTCGTTTCTTTATCGGCTATTAGCAAAGTCCAAAGTGGCAGAGGCGAAATTGACGTTATCTCCGCATAGTCGAGACTTAGTTCCTCCGGAATCTGCGTAGTTGAACCTCTGGGCTCGAGAGGTGAAGTGGCACCTACGTAACTTACAGACATAGTACGTGATCTTGACCATCCACCGCCTTTAGCCTTCATCAAATTTTCGTCGTCTGCTCTAATTGGACAGGAACTTGTAATACAGCGCACCAAGTGTGCCAGAATTGCTTTTACCCAGCGAATTTTTCCTGAATTCAATAGCTCCATCAGCTGCTTCGGGTGATACTGCGGCAGTACTGGACACGCTATTCTCGAAGCCTCGAATAGGCCGTAGTCAGGCATGTAATCCAGATTCACGGTCTCACTTTGCATACCGCGTTTTTTCTTAGCATCGAGCATTGTCAAATTTATACTGCTTACACGAGAAAGATGCGGCATCGATGACACGTTGGCTAATCGTCGCTGAGAAGTTTCGTTTGCTAGTGTGCGCAGATCCTCGTCTCTCAAGTTCCTGCTTGCTTGGAACTCGTCGGATTCTTGATGCTGGAGGTTCAAATGTAGGCAATCACTCTTTGGGTTCGGCTTCCACTGAGAATACACGTGCATTTCCGAATCCATACCGACAACTAAAATACCATCCCTAACCTGTGAACAAAAAAAAAATGGGTAAAAGAAGATACAAAATTAGTTAATTTAAAAAATATTGTAGAAACGAACCCAGGATATTTGCATTGGTAGAGGCGGTAAACCATCAGCAGTCATCAACTCTATTTTCCTCAATTTCATCCATCGAATTTCGTCTACGAACTGAGGTTGAGCCAGCGACGACGTTTTCCTCAAAATAGGTCTATTACTACTTTGCGACTCCTTCATTGCCTTCATATTCGCTTGCGCGAGATCCGAACAGACTGGGGTGAAGAGCATTATTTTAGAACCTACACCGACCGTGAGAATGTGAGATCCATCCTCTTTAGATACCCAATCTAACTGCACTAAATGCTTCTGTGTCAGCGGACACGTATTGCCATTTTCTATGATGGATTTCCTCAAAGACTGAAGAGTACTGAATGAGGGCACCGCCAGCAATCCGGCTTTCGTACTATCGCCGCCGTTTTCTCCATTTCTGGGTGACCTGACGTCTTCGTGGCTCAGTGTTTGAAGGACTTGCGTGAGTCTTTGCTTCTTTTGTAAGAATCTACTATCATAGAGGTAACTCAAATCCAAATGCTGATCGACCTGTATCCTCGGTAAGTGTATATTCTTCAAATGAATCGTGTCCTCCAGAATCCACTCGCTACCACCTGTACTCTCGCATTCGTAGATAGCCACGCAGAGATTTACATACCGCGAGTCTGGATCAGCTTTAGTCGGTCTCGTAAATGACTTTCCGTACTTGTATGCGCAGGCAATGCGTCCACTGTAGGCCGCACTAATGTTGAGCGGTTGGCCCGTTATATCGATCGTTGATTCCTTATCCTTACGAATCATCTCCCACTCGCACCATTCGTAACGTAATGGATATTTACCTTCTGCATCAGGTTCATCAGCCTTATTTACCTTAAATGAAAATAATTCAATAAACATCTTTATCAACATTTTTTAAGATTTTCAAAAAAGAGCAAAAAATTTACCTTGCACTTCCAAAACCGTACAGTGCTATCACTACATGCGGTGACAATTATATAAGGCGCAAAGCAAGCCGGATATATGGAGGAACTGCTGAGGTGCCCAGCTGCAGGGGCTGCGTGAACTACTTCAACGTTTTCCGGTATCGGTAACTCTTGCGTGCAAACTTTGGTCGTCGTTATTAGAACATGACTGTTGTGATGGTGACGGTGTGGAAAATTTGAGTCTTGATACTCCGCCTGGCTATTGCGACGACTGCGGTTTCCACTTTGGCTTGGCCTGCGCGACCTACGACCGGCCGCTTCGCCCTGAGTGTATCTGCCCGGTGTACCTTCGTCATCTTCATCTTGAACAAGCTGTGAATCTGGTACGTACATCATCGAGCCGCTTAGACCAGATGATTCTGGTTGTGAAGCTATCACCAATCGCCACATATGTACCGTCGTACCCTTCGGTGTTCGTTCAAGGACGACGATGTAAAATGGTTCTTCGAAAATCGACGATTGCTGCAAGTCTACCATTGCATCAAGAGTCGACTCCATCAATCCTGAAAATTAAATAAAATAATTTAATTAACCGAAATAAAAAAGGGTTAATTAATTAATTGATTTTCAATTACCTAAGTCATTAAGCGAAGTGTCGACACCTGGTTGCTTCTCATCGTTACGCTCGCCTGTAATTAGCTGCTCCTGAAAAACATGAAGGAACTGTGTATTCTGCCAATCGTGGGTAGCGTCGGCAATAGCGTCCAGCTGAATGACGCAGCCCGGCCGTGCTGTCGATTGCTGCGAGACGATCTTAATCCTGTCGTGAATGGAATGGTGCGCGCCGTCATCTGAAGAGATGTCCGTTGACAGACTAGCCATCGAGTCCATCATCCTGCTTCGCCTCTCGCTAATGGATACCTCGGCCAAAAGAGTCCTTGCATCTATCACCGCTTGATAAACCCTGAGGCAGTATCCATCACTCGCAACGAAACAGGCGCTTGGCGAGTTCGATAAATTGCCCAAGGTCGTACTTGGTAGAAGAGTAGGAATCCAAGCAACGTTGCTAAAAGCCGAAATCTCGGGGGAGTTTATCCTCGCCAGCTCCGAGACACCACCGCTTTTGGACAGTGGTCCAACCGCATCGACTCGCCAAAGAATGAGTTCACTGCAGAAACCCGTTGGCGACATCACGTTCTTGTGCACGTGATCAGTTTGCTTCATCTCGTCAGATTTCTCACCAGTATCTGGACTGAAATCTGGGATATTGTGATGCGAAGTTGTCAACAGCAGGGGCAGTACCGGATGACAGGTGATATCATTCACTCGGAAGCGATGTCCAGAAGCTCTGCACGCATGCCCGATGCTCAATACCTAAAGAAACAAAATCATTTTGTCCTATTTTATTGCTGCTTTTTAATTTCAGTCTACTTTTTTATTTTATTCGTAATACTAGCTTACCTGGGAGAACTTCGTTTTGTCGGCAAAAGTGAGCTGCCAAAGATTTAAGGTTCCATTAGCATGTTTAGAAACCATTGAAACCATAGGACTCGGGTGGGTCAGCATATCGTGCACATTATTCTCTTGGGCATTTTTCTGAGCCTCGGTAGTCGTGCCGTTGTGCGTGATTCCGGTACTCGGCTGCGCCTCTTGCCCATTTTGGGCATCCTTAATCAGCTCTTGGCCAGCACGAGAAGTTAGCGTGGACTGCTCCTCGTCTTGCTCGATTAAACTTGGTAAGGGGGTCGCGCCGTCGGTAACGTCCGAGGGCTTACTAACGTTGGAAGACTTAGCGACTTCGCGGATGTTGAGCAGGGGTCCACCCGTGTTGTGAGAATACATGGACACGTTGTGACTCATCGTAGACGCATCGCCTAGAGGGAAGGCATTCGGAATTCTCGTGGAGAAGGAGATTTGAGCCTGACGAAAAGAACCAGGATGGTACTCGTCTAACCATTCGATGTGCCATATTAAAAAGCTCCCGTCGATCGGGTGTATCGAGAACAGAAGATCGGGGTTGTGCTGCCAGTCGCGCAGCAGCGTTTCTATCTTCGTATCCAGCGAATCTGGTACTTGATTTGACGTCGTTGCATCCGTCGCTATCGAATTTATCGACGTCGTGTTACTGTAATAAGTGGTGTTTATTATTTTTTTATCTGGAATATTACATTCTGAAGTTGGTGATTCATTTTTACGATAACGAAATAAGTCGGGTAATTCAAAGAGACTCTTATCTTTCATTAAAACATTTGTAAATAAAACTTATCGATAAAAAATACGTAATTGAAAATAATTACCCACAATCTTGATTATTACGTTCATAATTTAAAAATTCTTATTACAAAGCAAATACAACCTTGGGATTAAAATAAGTAAAAGAGCTGAAAATGGGGGTAAAACCAAACAAAATTGAAAAGTCAGAACTGGAGTTTAATCGAGTAATTACCTGAGGCTTTGGTGAGAATGTATACTGTGTGGGAGGCTATGATGAGATGACGCCGTATGCGTGGTGTGATGCTCATCGCTGCTGTGCTCCTCCTGACTCGTGGTGCGGCCACCGATGCTGGTTTTCTGACTGGACTGATGCCGACTCCCTTTTTCTGGAGGACGCGCCATACCGTAACAGGACAAGATGCTCCCTAATAAGTAATGTTTTCAACCCCACATGCAACATGCAACATGCAATGAATCTATTTTTCGTGCAACCACTTCCACATGAAACGTAATGAATGTTTTAAATATCATGGAATGCAACCGTGCAAGTCAACCCATAGGAGTATTTATATTTTCATGTGAAAAGCAAATGACGTTTATATGTAGACCATAACATTTCCTTTTTTTTTAATTTACATAAACACTCAAATTAATGGTAGGACAAAAAAAGATTATGAACAATTTATGAAACGTACTTGGTGTGTGCTCATCTTCCGAATCGTGATCAGCGTGATCCGTTTCTTGATGATGGTGATGCATACCTTCTTCTTTTTCTACTACTTTTCTCGTCAATTCCTGTAACAATGTGAGTATTTAAACTAAACAAATTCTCACATTTCTACTTTTTATCATTAAAAATGTAATTTACCTGTAAAATACTTTCTGCTTGCATTGTAAAGTGCATTTCTTTATTATTTAACCAATGTAAAATAAAATTAGGTTCTCTGTCAGGATCACCCGTGATCAAACTTGGAACTAATGGAATATCTGAAATAATAATTTGCAACATTAAACAAAAGCAAAAAAAATAAAATCAATTGGAACTTTCAGAATAAATTATTACCAGTTTCTGCATTAATACTTGCTGCTAAATGAAAATGCATTCCGGGATAATGCCCGGTACTTTGATAATTGTTATGAAAATCATGAACTGAATAGGTGGATGGTAACGTAGGCAAAGTAGGGGCAGTGTGACCTGCTTGATTTTGCTGCTGTTTCGCATGTCGACGTATGTGAAAACAAGTTCTAAAAATAAATTATCAATGATGAGAAAAAACTCATTTATAAGGTCCTTTCATTCAAATAAAAAGAAGTATATATACTTCATATGTTTCAAACGTTGCATGAATCGATGCTTGTGCATGCTGTGATGTCGATGTTTCCCGTGATGACCATGTCTATCGGTTCCTTCAAATTGACTCATGTTAGCTAAACCTTCTATTTCTGGTGGAATGGTTTCAGTCCATACACGGCAAATATTGTCACGACATGAAGTCACTAACATGTTAGATACTGAACCCCTAAAAGTTTCAAATCATTAACATTATCTTATATAGAAAGGGCTTTATACGTAATAATAATTTGTTATCTTACTTTGGCATATATTTACTAGTTTTTCGCCATGATATGTGAGTTACAGCTCTTGGATGCGCAACATATACAAAACTAAAACTGTCACTTGCTACTGGCTGACTGAAGGTTGAAGGATCAATACTTTTAGATGGGAACACTGAAATAGAAAATAATTTAAATTAATATCGATAAAAATTAAAATTGGTAATAATTTTAAATTAAGAAAAAAGAGCAAAATGATTTTAAAAATGCCCTATCTAAGTCAGAAATATATCTTCAACTTACATTGTTTATTTTCAAACCAAATTTTAACTAATCTATCATTCATTCCAGTTGTTGCAAATAATGTTCCATCAGGACTGAAACTCATAAGATGTACTGGTGTGGCAGTGCGGCATTTCCACACACAGTTCCAACCTCCAGGTTCATTTGCCAAATTTGTATCTGATGGTTGAGGACTTTCCGCTTCTCCTCCGATAGAAAATGTAACTGTTCCAGCTGTGAATGATACAACTGAATGAGACAAAAATAATAATAAACCAATGAACATGATAAGCATTCGCAAAATATTCCAGTAGCATATCAGTAGCCCTAAAAAATGTATAGTGCAATTTAATTTTTTGCAGTTAATTAAATAAATGTAGTAGGTCAAATGAACATGCCCAAAACAATGAAGCATAAATAATTGAAATTTGCTCATTTCCAATGGTAAGATGAATGTCATTTGTGCCATGAGTTTCGAAAATAGCTGTAAATAATTTTAACAAAAATACAGCTGAAAATAAAATATATAGTAACATGCAAAATAAATCCCATTAACAAAATGTTCATTCTTTAAAGCGAATGAACTCACGATCTTGCGTAGCTCTCCCTGAGACAGTTTGTTCGACTGCAGCATTTGAGGGCTCTTCGGATTGTATTGCTTTCGGCTTTGCAGCTATATTATATACAAATTATTACTAACACTATTCTACTGAGATACAAGATTATATGTTATGTTATCATAATATAAACTAATTAGCACAGGTGTAATAGTGACAATTTGTTCTGAATACTAATTAAATTAATAAACAATTTATATATACTTACAGCTTTCTTCTTGAAACGGCAAAATATTTTGGTGCCAGAGCTGTAAAAGCTCTCCTCCTGTTAAAAGGCGAGTTCCCTCCAGATTCCATGATAAAGAACTGATGTTAGACTCGGTTTGCAAGGTACCAGTTTGAACCCAACGGTATTCTAATTGCTGTTTAAGATTACAAAATTATCATTAACACCTTCTTTTTATTTGTTCAATTAAAACAAAGCAGTGGGACTCTCTTAAAAACTGCTTGGCAGTCCTTACATGGGAACAGTTGCTATGAATAAGGGGAGTTGGCTCGAAGATGCAGACTTGATTCTCGTAAGCAGCAGCAATTTTGCCAGTGTCGGTACTGCAGTCGAGGCAGCTGATCCTTATGTAATTGTGCACTGCTCCAGGAATGATTTGTACCCTCTCGAAGTTACTGGCAAGGATGACAATGTTGCATCCCGCTGCATAGGCCTTGAAGGAGCGTCATGAAAAAAGCAAATAAGGGAATTAAGGAATCATGCATCAAAGTCAGGTGACCAGGCCATCGGCACACTGTGCGCCCCGTGCCCCCGCATCATTATTCTCCTTCTCGCTCGCGTTCTCCAGCGAGAGATGCGCTCGCGATATCGACTATTTTTTTTCCCGAAGGAAAAGCTCGCTCGCGACGTCTCCCTCCCACCGTCTCGCTCCTTCTCTCTCGCGCTGCCGAGGAGAGGCCAGCGAGGCCCGCGGGCGAGCAGCGCGCGAGAAACGAGCCGCGACGAGGAAAACCGGAGCGAAGTGGACACGGCGGGGGCGGGGGGGAGACGGAGTGGGAGTAACTCACGGTGAAGGATATCCCCTCGACGGAGCCGACGGCGTAGCAGCGGTCGCCCGCATTGCAAGCTCCGCTCAGAATCTGATGGCAATTCATGGCAGACGGCGGACTCAGAGCATCTTAGGGGGGTCCGCTGGCACTGGCTGCTGGGCCTCCCGGGCAACGCCGACACGCCTTCCCCAATCCCGACTTGGCCGCGACGTCGAGCGAGGCCTCAAGATCGCCGCGAGGTTGACGTGACACAGTAGTCTAGCAGTAGAGCCGCGGCCATCTTTGAAACACACGGGGAAAGCAGACATGCACGCACACGTACGACGGACCACTACGGCATACCGCGGATATCGCGGCCGCCCGCGGGGGCGCCCGCAGCGCGCCTGCGCGGCTACTTGTTCGAACGCCCCTCGGATATCGAACGCGCGACATTCGAATTTCCCGTGCGCTATCGATCGGCTTACCAGCTGTATCCTGACGTTGCGAAAATGGCTGGTAATTCAATTTTTTAAATGCATTATTGACCGTTAACGTTGCTGCACCCCGACGATGCGAAAATTGCAAATAATTCTATTCAGAAATTTTTATACTGAAAATAGTAAAAATGTAAATTTCAAAGTAAACTCTAATAAATGCAATTTATATCTATATCATATTACTGACTTTATACAGTATTGTATACAATCAATTAGAAATTTTCCATTTATAATTTTTAAAAAATTATCAAAAGTTACAATTAATTTATATAGTTGGAAACCACTTGAAAACGTACCATTTTATTGCATATGAAATTATAAAGTGTCTTTGCCTACATATAAAATTACATAAAGTATTTAAGATATTTAATTCTCCATCAAATGAAATAACATTTGTACAAAGTAACGACTCATTACCAGTTACATGCTCAGCATTTTAAATGTGTCTATGAGAGGGCAGCATCGCGTAGCGTTTAAATATTTCGGGATATATCGAAGCGCCGATTCCTCAGTCAGTAGGGTGTAAACAGCGACGGCGGTTGCCCCAAGAAAATGTTATCGAAGGCCGTCCCAAAGTTATTTATTATTTGTGATTGTTCGCGTCTATCTTTGTACAAAATGATCGCGCTCCTTTTTATTTTTGTCATCTGTGCACCTACTGTTTTAACCCAGGATCCGAGGAGAGCGCCAGGGGTAATGATTTATCCGCTATCGCGGCAATTACACCGCGAATTTTTCTTTTCCATGTAAATTTAATATCTTTGTAATTTTTCGTGAATACAGCACTACTGCTACGTGCAGTCGCCGATCGACTCCTCAATTTTTAATTTAACAACGATACAAAACGATCATAGCGACAGCTCTATTAAAATAAATGCATTTGAGCATTTGAGGATACACTTTTGTAAACCCTTGAAAAATCCTTGTAATGGTAAACAAGGCTACGCTGTCTGTTTACATGCCTTCGGTAAAGAAATTGGAGCCGGTGAGTTATAAGCAAAATTACGTAGATTCACAAAAGATAAACTTATTTGCTTACTTATTTTTGTTAAATTTATTTTATTTTTGGCATCTTCAGGAAAGGAGCCGCCGAAAGTTGCGATCGAATTGGGAAAAATTATGTTTAGGTATACAGGGGACCAGTGTAATGCAACTCACAATTATACTGTAGATATTGAAATGAAATGTGACTTTAGTATGAAAGATAAGGTTGCGGTTGATCTGGACATTGTCTACGTAAGTCTTTCATTTCATTAAAAAAAATTAAATTTCGTTCACTTAAGGTATCTATATTAATGTCAACGTGTCTTCCAAAAGCAGTTTCTTGTTTCCTTGTTATTAATTCTTTGAAGGTGAATAATGTATACTTATACATATAAAGAGAATGACTTTCAAGAGTGATCATTTTTTGGATGATTTAAAATTCAAAAAAAATAAAGCCGAATTCGACGAAAAATTGCCGCTTCTCTTAAAAATCTCTCTTTTCATATGTATACTTTATTTCACCGTAAAAAATTGATAACAACGAAAAAAGCAATTATTTTTAGAAGCAAAAATAATTGAAATAACTTATTTCGCCTCTTTTTTGTTGTCATAGAGTCGAAATCAATGTGGTTTTCAAATGTCGGTCGACACAGCCGCCGCTTGCGCTAAAAGAGAACAGACGACATGTGAATTGAAGAATGATTCGGGTTATTATAATCTCAGTCCCTTGATGAATCTCGCAGGCAACTACAAAATACAACTAAATAACAGTTTATCTGTTATTTTAAACGTCTGTCATTCGCTTCTTTACGGTAGTCACTTTCACAAGTGTAATCACGAGACGATGGTTTGTTTGGTGGATGAAACTAATCCCGAGGAACCGAGGTACATCATTTACCGGTCCATTCGTTTATTTAGTGCAAAATATCTAAATTTTTTAATCTATTAAACTTTTCACCTTCAAATTGTAGTTATAAAAGATTGGGAAACATAAACGATGCTGTTAGTTTCTCAACGAAGAACGGGTCTGTGTATTTGGATCTTTCAACCGACACACCATGCGACTCAGAAGACGATAATGGATTGAAAACCATAAGGACGACAATAGAATTTGTTTGCAAAGTAGACGCTATTGTAAGTGAGGACACATTATTAAGTGTTCCAAAAAAACACGAGTACACGAAAAGAAACGAAACGATAATTTCTGCTTTACTTCGCAGAACAAATCACCCAAGTACAAAAGTGGAATAGGTACTTGCCATTACAAATTCAGATGGCTGACGGCAGCTGCTTGCAGCGAAGATATTTTAATTAAGCGGAGTCGGGTAAATCGTAAACCTTGCGAGATCACGGATCCGTTGTACAGAAGGATCTATGACCTATCGATGCTCGAGGGAAAAGTTTATTACGGCAACTCATCGAATGAGAACGCGGAGTATCAGTTTAGCATATGCAGTCCTTTGCGAAAAACTAACTGCACTAAAGCGGGAACAGGTAAATATTCCTTGACAATTGGGTTGCATTTATCCTTTCAAATTTTTTTTTCTTTTTTTGAATGTTTCAAGCACCAATTGAATTGTTTCAATGTACGTCAAATGTTGAAGTAACTTGCAGTAAACTAAAAAATTATTAATTTTACTACTCAAAGTAACTTGCAACAAACTTAAAAATAATTGTCTTACTAATGAAACAAGGTTTTGTCAGATCATATGTTATGGTTAAATTTCATTAACTGTAGCATCACTAGTGTTTAGAGTTTTTAACAGTATTATTTTAAGCTTCATTTGATTGACCTTTGAATTTTACATCTAAATAGTTGCAATCGTTTTTAGGTGTCTGTAAATACCTAAAAGACAAAAATGTTGGAGTATCAGAAGGACTGGGTAATACAAATCTGATGTGGCAAACCGACCAGTTATATTTGAACTATACGGGCGGAGAGGCTTGTGGAAACAATCAGCGAAAATACACTACCATCAAGTTCGACTGCGCAGAAGACCGCGATTCCTTGTTAATCGACGATTCGGATCCCTGCGCGACTATCATCACCTGGTCGACGACGATGGTTTGCAATCGCAGATGCGCCACACCCGACCTAATGATCAATTTGGATAACCTGGCCCGTCACACTAGCAATTACCTTGCTCGAGGTGAAAACGACACCACCCAGTATCACCTGAATGTCTGCGAACCGTTGGTGGATGAAGACTACTCCAATTGCACCGATGGTACTGGTGTTTGTAAAATAGTTGTCGACGCAGAAGGAAAGCGGATACGCGAAACGGTAAGTTCAAAATTAAATTTTAACTTTTTAGCATGTAATGTTTATATTTTTATTTATATTCATATAAAATGTAGTCACGCTAACTCATCAAAAAATCATATTTCGTTAGAAAAATTATTTTTGCTTCTTTATTATCTTCTTCGGGAATTTAATAGACTATACATTGAGAAAAGCTACTTCTGAAATTGGCGATAAAGCTCAAACTAAAAAAGTAGAATAAGTTGGGTAGTATTTACATCGCTGAGTATTTGTGCAAGGATTACTATAATTTTTACCTAAATCTTGGAGAGTAGATCGCAGTTTTTTATTTGAAAAGCTCCGAAATTTTTACACTTTTCTCATAAAATTAATTTCCACTATGATCAATCGTCCGAAATTCAGAAAAAATTACAGTCAATTTCTTACAAAAACTTTGCAACCACGATTATAATTTTTACGATGAGTTTCATTATAACATTTACGAGAAAATTATCTCAGCGAGAAAAATAATTTTAATAATAAATAAAAAAATTAGGATTCACTGGATTACGTGTCAGTCTATTTCAAACATCGTTTCTTCTTCAAATTTCATGGATAGTAATACTTTTTCTATTCCAGAACTTGGGATATCCAGATCCAGGTTTGCAGAGGGCAGAAAATGGACGAATGTTTTTGAGATACCTAAACGGCTCCGTTTGCGAGGAAGACAGCAGCAAGAGAATCTCGACGGAAATCTCGTTCGTTTGCGACGTCGAGACCCACGCAGTTACCCCCTTCTTCCTTAAATTGGGTGACCCTTTCAGGTTGAGCGAAGGCTTCTTCAACTTTTTGCAAGTTTTGAAAGGCAGACCAACATTCAACAGTTACAACAACTGCAAATACGAATTCAATTGGAGAACAGGTCTTGCTTGCCCCAGAACTGAGGAGGGATTAAGTGAGGGATGTCATCTGTCAAAAAGCATTGAAATTTTCAACTTAACGCAATTAGTCAAACATTCACTTTTTAAAGTAAATATTCTAGGTTCATCAGTTCCTTTTTTTAGTTCAATTTTTTTTCGAGTTATTTGTATGAACTTTTTTATCTTTGTAGGTCAATAAAAAAGAATCTACTGGATATTTCAATGTAAGTGTTTGTGGAGATATGAACAAATGCAACGGCACATTTGTCTGCGAAAACAGGCCCTCTTACGGACAGTACATTAAACCTAAACCAAATCGTCCAAAAAATTTAGTTGCATTTAAGTTTAGGAATGAAACTTTATGCAAAAATAGTAATTAATCAGTATTCAAATTAAGAGAAATATTAATTTTTGTATTCCTTAAAGTCACTTTAATACTTCATAATTATTTACAGATATTTTCTACAATTCAGTGATAAAAATATGGTGTCAAATATGGGCTAATCTTGCAGATTCATTTCTCGTAAAAGTAAGAATTTATTATTTAGTCATAATAGTTGAATTCAAATGTTCACGTACCACTAAAATACTATTTCAGGAAGAAGAGTGCAACATTGAACCTCGATGGTCTGTAAATGACAGTATTTGCCAACCCAAAGGAGGACAGCAAGAAGAAAAAGAACCACCACCCTCGGTAGTAAAGGGTACCTACTTTTACTCCTTGTGTTCAGCCAAAATCACATTAAAAATAAGTGAAATAATTTCTTTAAAATAAATTTTTGTTTCAGTAATGCTAATAATGTTTGCAGTAATAGGAACAGCAACTGCAGCAGTTTGTGTCAACTACTTCCGACGCAGTAACAGAAGGCTGCGATGCATGAATACCCTGCGTGATTATAGGGATAGGTTTTTAGAGTGGAGAAGAGGAAGAGAAGCGAATCTATCAGTGCAGGATATGCCTATGGGAGAACGTTTTTAATTGTATATTTTTAAAAAAAGAAGTTTTTCTTTTACATATTGTAACATATCCTACTAGATTAGACGATGAGAAATGAAATAACGCGCGCTTAATCCAAGACAAAAGGGAACGTTTTAATACTATTTTTTATAATTGTACATAAAAAAAGTGACTTTGCAGCAACTAACATAGCATTGTAAGCCCCAGGAACATCCAATGTTGACGATGACGAAGTTGATCGAATGACCAGTGATGGACACCCAGAACCTCGTAATAAATTAGAACAATTTAATCTGTTATATAAATTAGGAATATATAAATATAAATAGGGTTACTTACTTAAAGCATCACGCAGAATTTTGTTCTGTAATCTTTAGTGTAATCTAGTCATGTTTTTACTGAACCCTGTCTCATCCAAGAAGAAGTCGTAGATGTAAACGCCATTCTCGGAGGACTTGGTCAAGAAACTTTCAGGCTTAATGAAGAAGTCACAAGTCAAAAGATCAATTAGAATTTAATATTTTATTGTGTAATTTGAAAGGCATCAGTACGACACCTACGAATACGGTAAACAATATTTTTTATGTATTTGAATATTTAGATTTTAAGATTGGCTCTTATGTAAGTCAGAAGATTATTAAATCTTCACATTTCTGTGTTCATGCATTGATTGTACAAGGTCGAATACTTTTCGATCGATTTTCGTAAGTCATAATTTTTAGCAGCTTAGCCAAAATATCAGGAGCGATTTTGTAAACTTATCTACCGAAGTAGCGTCCTCGGAGCATCTTTATTTTTTTTCCTGTGCAATGAATGACTGATAAACGCTTGATTTACTTTGAATATTAAGACTTTTATAATACTAAGGTAGTGTCTTATGCGGACTAATATTTATTAATATTTGTGAGCTGAGGTGGATAATATAAATAAAGTGTAAGTGTGTTGTACGAAAAGTATAAGAGTAAATAGCTGTGTTGTATGAGAAAATACCAAATTGTCACTTATTTTTTATATGTACGCAAAAGAAAAATAAATTATGTCTCATTTTAAATTCTTTGTCACCTCAATTCAAATTAAATTAAGATTTTATTATTTTTGGCTTATCTTATGTAAGCAAAACGCAACAAAAATACTTCAAAGTAAATATTTTAAATTAAGCAAGCAATTTAAATATTGATAAAACAAAACAATTTAACGAAATAGTTTTAATACTTTTAAATCTAATTATACCACAATGGATGCATACAAATAAATAAAAGAAATGTTCATATACATTAAATTTCCTAGTAAATGAATAAAGTAACTTATTACACTCATTACCAGTAATATGCTGAGCATTTTAAATACACCTATAAGAACACAATGTCGCGTTTGTATATTTCGGAGCAATGCAATGATTCCTTAGTCAGTAGGGTGTAAACAGAGACGCGGTTCACGGTTGCTCCGAGATCATTTTATCGAAAGCCGCCCCTACGTTATTTTTTACTTGTGATTGTTCGCTTTTAACATTACGCAAAATGAGTGTGCTCCTTTTTATTTTTATCATTTGTGTACCTACAATTTTAACCCAGGAATCGAGGAGTTCACCAGAGGTAACAAATTAGTCGCCACCGCTATAATTGCGTACGTTTTTCCTTTCTAATACTAATTTTACGTTGTTGTAATTTTTCATGAATTCAGCACTACTGCTACGTGCAGTCGCCGATCGACCTATCAGTTTTTAATTTAACAACTATGCAGCACGAGCACATAGACAGTATTATTAGAGTAAACGACATTGACTATTTGAGAGTACATTTTTGTCGTCCCTTGAAAGATGCTTGTAATGGTAAACAAGACTACGCTGTCTGCCTACATTCTAACGATAAAGAAATTGGCGTTGGTGAGTATGAGTAAAATTATTGAGATTTTGAAAAGTTAAGCTTATTTGTTTCTCGATTGTTTAACTTCGTTCATTCGTGTTATTTTCAGGAAAGGAGCCGCCAAAAGTTGCCATTGAAAACGGAAAAATTATGTTCAGGTATTCAGGGGACAAGTGTAATGAAACACACAATTACACTGCTGATTTTGAAATGAGATGTAATTTCTCTAAACGAAAAATTGCAGTTGATCTGGACATTCTCTATGTAAGTCTATCGTTGTGTAAAAAAGAAAAAGTTTTGTTCACTTAAGATGTTTCGAGAAAGACAAATTTTTTTGGACGATTTTAAAAAATGTGATGGATTAATGTTGGAGCAAATCAAAGCCTGCAATCGTCCAAGAAAATTGCCATCTCTTCCAGTTCCTCTCTTTTTACACGTTTACTTTATTTCGCCAAATAAAATTAATAACAAGGAAATTATGTAATTTTTTTTAAGCAGCTTTGAAGTTAATAGAAGTACCGTATTTATTTTCTTTTTTTCTGTTATAGATTCGAGATCAATGTAGTTTTCAAATGGTGATAGAGACATTTGGTGCTTGTGCTAAAAGTTATAAGCGAACGACGTGCGGCTTGACCGATGAGTCGGGTGTTTATTACAATCTCAGACCCTTGATGAACCAC
Source organism: Eurytoma adleriae (assembly GCA_900480045.1). Taxonomy (NCBI): domain Eukaryota; kingdom Metazoa; phylum Arthropoda; class Insecta; order Hymenoptera; family Eurytomidae; genus Eurytoma; species Eurytoma adleriae. Next base: position 30,693 of record UXGC01000998.1, read on the forward strand.
GCAAGCAATTACAAAATAAAATTGAATAACACTTGGTCTGTTATCTTAAACGTCTGCCACTCGCTTCTTTACGGCGACCACTTTCACCAATGCAATCACGATACGATGATTTGCTTGGTAGATAAAACTAACCCTGAGGAACCGAGGTAAATCAATTATCGATACATTTGTTTATTTTATATAAAAAAAACATTATTTTTCATTATATGAAACTTATTTTGTTCTAACTTTTCAACTTCAAATCAAAGATACACGAGATTGGGAAACGTAAACGATGATATGCAACTCTTTGCGAGTAATGGGTCCGTATATTTGAATCTTACAAGTGACACGCCGTGCGATCAAGGAGACACTAACGAATTAAAAACCATAAGCACGACAATAGAATTTATTTGCAAAGAAGATGCCAAGGTAAGTTGGAGTACATTTAAATGTTTCAAAAGACGAGTAAATGCATGGAAAAAATAGCAATTTCTGGTTTATACTTCACAGAATGCATTGCCCCAGTATAGCAGTGGAATAGGAACTTGCCATTACACATTCAAATGGCTGACGATAGCTGCTTGCACCGAAGATATTTTAATTAAGCATAGTGAGGCCAATCATCAACCTTGCAAGATTACGGATCCGCTGGACAATGAAGTATTCGATCTATCGATGATCGGGGGAAATGTTTTCTTCACAAGATCATATGATAACAGCTCGCTGTATCAGTACAGCATATGCGGTCCCTTGAAAAAGACGCACTGCGCTCAATCACGGACAGGTAACCATTTATGGTCTATACTTTGCCATAATTTTTGTTTTATTTATCCTTTCAACTTTCTATTTGGAAGTTGGAATCCTCTTGATGTTATCAGTAAAATGTAAATTCAAGTGTTCAAAATAGCTTGCAAGGAACTTGAAAAGATGAATGAACCAAGATTTGTCGTATCAACATGTATGCAACAACATGTGTGTTTAACGCTACTTCGAGACTATCATTTCGAACTCCATATTATTAAGCTTTGAATTTTACATCTTAACGGTTATAGATGCTTTCAGGTGTTTGCAAATATTCAACGGACAAGATGATTGGAGTGTCAAAAGGAGTAGCCAATACAAAACTGATGTGGAGGAGAAACCATTTGTTTTTGAACTACACCGACGGGGTGGCATGCGGGGACAATCGGCGAAGTTACACAACAATCTATTTCAAATGTTCACATACTCAGGCCGCATTTGTAAATGACCAGGACCCCTGCGCCACTATCATCACCCTGTCGACGTCGGCGGTTTGTAGTCACAGATGCGCGACTCCCTATTACGAATTGAATTTGAATAAACTGAGACAGCAAGCCGAAAATTACCGCGTGGAAGGCGAAACTGACGCCACTGAGTATCATCTGAACGTCTGTGAACCGTTGGTGGATGATCAGTACACCAACTGCACCTACGGTACTGGTATTTGTAAAGTGGTTGTCAATGATGAAGGAAAAAGGATAAAAGAACTTGTAAGTTGAAAAAGAAATTTTAACTTTTTAGTTGAAGGGCTTGATCTTTGACTTTAGTAGTTAAAGACAAAAATTATTCAAGAAATTTTTATCTAAAATTTCAACACTAGTACGCTGGGTTACAGTCGACTCGGTCTTAAATTGACCGAAGAGTTTACATAGAAAGTGATACTTCAAGCATCGTGGATTCTTCAAATTTCATCCCTAATGCTTATTCTGTTCCAGAACTTGGGATTCATACAATCTGGTTTGCAAACGACAGAAGATGGACAGATTTATTTGAGATTCCTAAATGGCTCCGTTTGCGAAGAAGACAACCGCAAACGCATCTCATCGAAAATCACGTTCACGTGTGATGCCAATATGTACGCGATTACCCAATTTTTACGTGCTCTGGGTGACCATTACTTTTCAATGACCTACAGCTTTCCCAGATTAACGAAAATGATCCATGGCACTCCAACGTTTACAAGTTATAAAAACTGTAAATACCACTTCAATTGGAGAACAGCAATTGTTTGCACCAAAAATGATGTAGGATTGAGTGAGGAATGCCTCGTGAAAGATGAAATGAAAGTTTACAATTTAACAGCTTTAATCGAAAATTCACATTTTAAGGTAAATATATTAAGATCATCTTCTGTAATTTTATATTTTTATCTAGCTATTTGAATAATCTGTCTCTATTGCCAGGTTAATTCAAATGAATCCTCTGGATATTTTGATGTAAATGCCTGTAATGGAAACCAATGCAACGGTACTTTTGTCTGTGACAACAGGTCCTATTACGAAAATGAAAAAGAATTTGAGCCTGCGCTAAATCGAGCAGAACAGATAGTTACATTAAGGTTTGCAAACAAAACTCAATGCAAAAATGGTAATCAGTTCATGTTTAAATCAAGCGTAAATGTTGCATTCATAAAATCAATTCTAATGCTACATATTTATTTCCAGATACTCTCCAGAATTCTTTGATGAAATCATGGTGCAATTTGTGGGTTGGAGTTGTCGAATTATTTCTCTTGAAAGTAAGAATGCATTAATTTGCTATAATAGTGGAATTCTCATACTATTAATTTCTTCTTAAATAATATTTCAGGAAGAAGAGTGTAGCATCGTCCTTGATGGGGATACAAATAATAATGTTTGCCAGCTCAAAGAATCTGATATTAAAGCAAAAGAAGAAAACAATAGCTCCAATTCACCTTCCTCTACAAAATACGGTACGTTTTTTACACCTCGTGATTAGTCTAAAGCGCATAAAAATACAGTAAACATTTTATTTAAAATAAATTTGTTTCAGCAATGCTAATAATACTATCAATATTAATGGCGTTAGCAGTTGCGGCAATTACAATGTACTACTTCCGACACAGGGAAAATATGATATTATGCTTAAATTCCACGCGCTATGTGTATAGGTATATTTTGTTGAGAAGAGAAGAGGAACCATCAACGGATATAAATATGGAATGACGTTTTGTTCATGTTTTTAATATCGTTCATATTTATAAAAACGGAAAATTTTTTTGTACATATTGTAACGTGTCACACCTCAACATATAAGACGATAAGGAATTAAATAAGACACGTATAATCCTAGGCAAAAGGGATCGACATAATACTGTTTTTCTATTATTTTTCACAAAATATTACTACTGCAACATCTGGCCCTTAGTGATAAGGTCCCACGCCTCTAACCATTTTTGCAGAAGATGCTTGATCTCTTTCCTTTTACGGCACCAACCAAAGCTACGAAGAAAATTTGAAATATGCAGAATCAGATCTGTGACTTGGCAAATATAACAGATGACTCACGTAAAGCACCTCATCGAACAACACTTTTTGCGAGGCTCTCGTCAATCGTCATATTTTACCCATCCTCTGGGAGTCCTATCGCTATTCACATAACAGTACTGATACATTTGTTTACACCACAAATTGTTGTATGTGGCATGGACACCGAAATTAAGAATATAATTATCTGGAAGAAGAAGAGCAGTTGGTCCAGGAAATCTTCTACGCAGTTGTCAAGGGGTTTGAAAGGTAAAAGAGAAAACTCCCTCGAGATCAAAAGACATCACCACGACTTGCTTAAAGATGGATATGAGCTTTGCAACCAGAGATTCGGAATTTTTCCCATCAGCAACGAGAAGAAAACTTGCTCGAGTTCGAAAGACAATAATATGACACCTGCAAATATGGTAAGCAATGTTTGATCACTATAAATATTTTTATTTTATTAAATAAATGATTGAATATTTATTTAATACTATAATTTTCCTATTATAGCCCTTCGAACTTTTCTAAATCAGGTTCTTATGCGAGTCAGAAGCTTGTTAAAACTTCTCAGTTAAGTACAGTATTCGTGCTTTGATTGTACAAGTTCGTATACATTTTGATCGCTTTTTGCAATTCGCGATTTTCGGGCAGCTTATCCAAAATATCAAAAGCGAAGATTTTGTAAACTACGTCATCCGAAGTAGCGTTCCTTGATTTTTTCTTGTGCAATGAAACGACCGATAATTGCTTGACCTACTTTGATAGGATTCCAGATGTAATGCTAAGGTAACAGTGTGGAGTAATATATATTAATTTTTGTGTGCTAAGGTGCAATATAAATGAAGTGTAAATGTATGTAGGTATACGTTTGTTGTATGAGAATGAGTATATGAGAAATATGTGTTATATGTGAAAATAATAAATTGTCACTTATTTTTTACATTTATTGGTTTAAATTAAGATTTTATGTTTTCTGGCTAACCACTCGATCCTATTACACAAAAAGATAATCAATATTATTTCTTATATACATATAAATAATATAAAATAAATATTTTCTTGAATTTCTAAAATTGATTCCGTCAATAATAGATATTTTTACTTACGGAAAATATATTATAACTATTGCAATTTGCTACTTGGGTTCATAAAGCTGGAACAAGGCTGGAAAGAGTAGATTGCTAGTTTCATGATTATTTTTTACATCAGCACTATCATACTGAATAAGAAAAAAATAAAGAAAAGATTTCTACATTTTTAAGAAAAGATAAAGGAATATAATTAATATTTGATTGAAAACTTTAAATATTTAATAAATAAAATAAATATTTGCGACTTTAAATTTTGCAGCAATTAAAATGGCATTTGAATAAAGTAACCTCTCATTACCAGTAATTTGCTGAGCATTTTAAATGTACCTATAGAAGGCCGCGTCACGGAGCGATTGTACATTTCGGAGCAAGGTTCTGATTCCGTAATCAGTAGGGTGTAAACAGCAACGCGGTTCGCAGTTGCTGCGCGAAAATTTTAACGGAAGTCACCCCGACGTTATTTATTACTTATGATTTTTTGCTTTTAATGTTGTGCAAAATGAGCGCACTTCTTTTTATTTTCATCATTTGTGCACCTACTGTTTTTACCCAGGATTGGAAAAGTAAAACGCAGGTAATAAATTTGTCTCACCCGTCGAAATTGTACTACGTATTTACTTTTTAGTGCAACTTTTATATCTTGTTTTCGTGAATTCAGCACTATTGCCACGTGCCGTCGCCGATCGACTTTTCAGTATTTAATTTCTCAGCTATGCAGAACGAGCATGTCGACAGTACTATTAGAATAAACGACGTCAGCTATTTGAGAGCACATTTTTGTCGTCCACTGGAAAATCCTTGTAATGGTAAACAAGGCTACGCTGTCTGTTTACACGCTAACGATAAAGAAATTGGAGTCGGTGAGTACAAGTAAAATTACGCAGATTTTGAAAAGTTAAGCTTATTTGTTTCTTGATTGTTTAACTTTGTTCATTCGTGTTATTTTCAGGAAAGGAGCCGCCAAAAGTTGCATATGAATTCGGAAAACTTATGTTTAGGTATACAGGGGACAAGTGTAATAAAACTCACAATTATACTGTTGATATAGAAATGAAATGTAACTTCTCTGTAGACAAAATTGATGCTGATCTGGACATTGTCTACGTAAGTTTCTTCTAAAAAGTTAAATTATAAATTTAAAAAAATTTAATTTAGTTCATTTAAGGCAGTTCTGTTAATGACAACGGGACTTTCAAGTGCAGAATTAAATTCCCTTGTTATTAATTTAAAAAAAAAAGAGGGAATACTGTAACATAAAAAGAAAACAGAAGTACCTCATTTATTTACTATTTTGTTTTCTTATATAGGATCGTCATCTATGTGGTTTTGAAATGGCGATAGAGACATCCGCTGCTTGTGTTAAAAGAAAGCAAACACCGTGTGAATTCACCGATGAGACGGGTTCCTATAATCTCAGTCCTTTGATGGATGAAGCGAGTAATTACATGCTGAAATTGAATAACAGTTTATCTATTATTTTAAACGTTTGTCACTCGCTTCTTTACGGTGAACACTATAAAGACTGCAATCACGATACGATGGTTTGCTTGGTGGATACAACTAACACCGAGGTGCCTAGGTAAATGATTTATCATTCCATGTGTTTATTTTACATATGAAAATTTTATTTTAAACTAATTTTTCAACTTCAAATAATAGATACAAGAGATTGGGAAACATAAACGATTACATGCACTTCTCTACGAATAACGGGGCTGTATTATTGAATCTTACAAGTGACACGCCGTGTGACGACGACCCCACTAAAGTATTGAAAACCATAAGGACAACAATAGAATTTGTTTGCAAAGAAGATGCTACCGTAAGTTGGAGTACATTTAAAAGTTTCAAAAGTCGTGAGTAAATGAATGGAAAAAGTAACGATTTTTGCTTCACTTCACAGAGTAGTTTTCCCGAGTACATTAGTGGAATTGGAACTTGCCATTACAAATTCAGATGGCTGACTATAGCTGCTTGCACCGAAGATATTTTAATTAAGCATAGTGAGGTCAATCATCAACCTTGCAAGATTACGGATCCAATGTACAATGAATTATTTGACTTATCGGTACTTGAGGGAAGACTTGTAACCGGAAAATCGTCGAATGAGAAAGCGATTTATGAGTTTAGCGTATGCGGTCCTTTGGAAAAAAGTAACTGTTCTAAACCAGGAACAGGTAATTTACCTAGTCAATTCATGCTATATTTTATTAAGCTTTATTGAATTCTACATTTAAATGGTTATAAATTCTTCCAGGTGTTTGTAAATATTTAAAGGGCCAGAACATTAGCGTGTCAAAAGGACTGGCCAATACAAATCTGATGTGGAGGAGAAACCAGATATTTTTGAACTACACCGACGGAGTGGCGTGCGAGAGCAATCGGCGAAGTTACACCTTAATCATTTTTGAATGCTCACACATTGAAACCTTGTTTATCATCGACACGGATCCCTGCGTTACAATCATCACCTGGTCTACGACGAAGGTTTGCAAGCACAGATGCGCCTCTCCCGATGACAAATTAAATTTGCAGAATCTCAGGCGAATGTCCAGAAATTACCATGTTCGGGGTGAAACTGACGCCACCGAGTATCATATGAACGTCTGTGAACCGCTGGTAGATGAAGATTACACCAACTGCCCCTATGGTACTGGTATTTGTAAAGTGATTGTCAATGATGAAGGAAAGAGGATAAGCGAACTTGTAAGTAAACGACGACAAAGACAAGTTCATTAATAAGATTAATACATGGTTTGCTGGATTATTTCATTCCGATGGCAATACTTGATCTGTTCCAGAGCTTGGGATATCCAGAACCTGGTGTACATAAGGCAGAGGATGGACGAATATATATGAGATACCTAAATGGCTCCGCTTGCGAAGAAGACAACAGCAAAAGTATCTCATCGGAAATCACGTTCACGTGCGATGTCGACATGAACGTAGCTGCCCTTCTTTTTCTTGGTCTGGGCAGACCTTTCTTCTCGAGCAAAAGCTACGACAGTTATAAAGCCCTGTACGATGGCACTCCAGCATTTAACAGCTATAGCAACTGCAAATACTATTTCAATTGGAGTACAGCTTTTGTTTGCACTGATCATGATGCAGGTATGATTGAGGGGTGCCTTGTGAATCATAGATTGGGATTTTTCAACTTAACAGATGTAATTAAATATTCAAGTTCTCAGGTAATTATTTAGATTCAGCTTTTTTTATTTTATATATTTATCGAGTTATTTGAGTCATCTTTATTTTGTTACCAGGTAAATGTAAACGAATCTTATGGATCTTTAAATGTAAGTTCCTGCGGTGAAATGCACAACTGCAACGGTACTTTTATCTGCGACAATAGGTCCTACATTGAAAGCAACGTTAAACCCAAACCAAAGGGCAAACAAAAAATAATAGCATTTCAGTTTGCCAATGAATCTCAATGCAAAAATGGTAGCTAATGTTTAAATTAAACGTAAATATTAATTATCGTAAGCATAAAATTTCTTATAATACTTCATAATTATTTGCAGATATATATTACAATGCAGTGATAAAAGAATGGTGCCTTGTTTGGGGTTCAGTTGGCGAATCATTTCTCTTAAAAGTATGAATTTATTACTTTGCTGTAATAGTTAAATTCAAATATTATTTTCCTTCCATTTACATAATATTTCAGGAAGACGAGTGCAGCATCGAACTTGATTGGACTGGATATAACACTGTTTGCAAGCCCAAAGGAAGTGTTCCAGGAGGAAGAAATGTAAACGACACATCTATCGAAACAGCATCCGGTACTTTTTCACTTGTGATCAGTCTAAATCGCATAAAGATAAATTAACCATTTTCATTAAAATAAATTTCTGTTTCAGTAACACTAATAATAATATCACTGATACTAGGATCAGTCGTTGTGGCAATAGCAGTGTACTTTCACCGAAACAGAGACAAAGCGGTATTATGCGCAAGAGGTACGCGCAATTTCGTTGGTAGGTTCGTATCGTTTGGGAGAGAATCGGAACCAATAGTTAATCTACGTAGCGAATGATGTTTTTAATTGTACATATTTATAAAAAAAGATTTTTCTGTACACATTGTATATCCTACCACAAAGTACAATGAAAAAAATTATTGTTGCTAAAGAAATTTTACATGATTCAAGTAACATTTACTTGAATTAAAATTTACTTGAATCAACTGAAATTTACTTAAATCAAGTAAAATGTATTTACTAACAATAAGCTTTTTTTCAGTGTATAAGATATCGATAAATGAAATAACGTACCTGCAATCCAAGACTGATAATCTTTTAACAAAATTTGAATGCTAAAGTAACGTCTATTATGCGGCCTATTAATGTTTCTATGCCGAAGCGTAATACATTTGAACTATAACTGTGATATTATAAGAAAAAAAATACACGTATTGTATGAAAAAAATAAAAATTGTTGCTCATTTGCAAGTGCGCGAAAAAAGAATAAATTGTTAATACCTTTAAATACTTTCATTATTGCAGCGAAAAGTATAAAAAAAATTATTATATAAAATCAATTAAATTATGTAATATAAATTTTAAAGAGTATTTGTCCACATACAAAAAAAAATAAAAGAAATTCTTGGGACAATAAATTTTTCACAAATGAAATAGCATTTGAATAATACGTTATTCAGAAACCACTCATTACCTGTAACATCCAGAGAACTACAAATATACCAGTAGAAAGCAGCGACGCGTAGCGTTGATACACCCTATTCCAGATCAAGGTTCTGATTCCATGGTCAGTAGGGTGTAAATAGAGACGTGGATCGCGGTTGCACCGCGAAAATTTTATTGAAAGTCGTCCCAACGTTATTTATTCTTTGGGATCTTCTTTCACTATTAACATTGTATAAAATGAGGGCCCTCCTTTTTATTTTCATCATTTGCGCCCCAACTATTTTAACCCAGGATTCTAAGAGTTCAGCGGAGGTAATAAATAAGTTTTCTCACCCAACACT
>UXGC01000999.1:0-40000 GCA_900480045.1 Eurytoma adleriae
TTTTACTTGATTTAAGTAAATTTCAGTTGATTCAAGTAAATGTTACTTGAATCAAGTAAGATTTCTTTAGTAACAATAATGTTTTTTCTTAGTGTAGTGGTTAGTATTTATGGAAAAATCTGCTCTTTTCAGTTTTCATAAAATTAAATTGATTTATTTATGAATGAAATGCAATAGACTTTATTTTGTGAAAGAAAGATTTGATAAGTAAATTTATTAAAAAATTTTACTTCTTTTTTGTTAAATTAAATTGTAACCCACAGATTGTACATCTTAATTCCAGGATACTTCTAAAAGGATTCAATTTAATAACTGCGTAAAAGCTCTAAAAAAAGAGATCCAGAGCTCTAAAATGTACAGGATCTAAATAGGCCGAGTGAGATGAGCTTAATGGTAAAACGTTTTTAAGTCGTGCTGTTGCCGAGCTTTTGCAGTGGAAATTTTTGAAGGGCCGCCGTTCAGGTTCTATTGGTCGCGTAGAAACAAATAAAAATGCAGATTGTAAATCTTATCAAAACCTAAAAGATCCAGCAAATAAAGGTACGGCTACCGACGTGATTTAAGCGATTTAAATCACTCTTAAATCGATTTAAAAATTTTAAATCGCTATGAAATTATAAGTATCTGTCTAAATGGAAAATAACATGGGTTTCATTAAGCTTGCAAATTCTCAAATAGTTATAATTGATTTAATGATTTAACGATTTAAATCACTGTTAAATCACTGTTAAGTCACTGTTAAATCACTGTTAAATCATTGTTAAATTGCTCTTAAATCGCTGTTAAATCATTAAATCGCTTAAATAGCATTGGTAGCCCTTCGAAAGGTACCGTAGGATCGAAATAGGCCGAGCGAGATGAGCTTGAAGGTAAAACAATTTTTAGCCGCGGTGTTTGTTGAAAATTCCACAGAAATGAAATAGTTATTTTAGTTTCAATCAATCACTCCACTTGAATCAATAGTGGAAATTTAATAAAAATAAAATATTTTCCAATTTAAACCATATTTTTTACTAAAAATATCATATTTTTACAATCAATCTCTCACCACCAAAATTACGGAAGCCTCATAAACGTCCCCTAATCCCGGAAGCATCGATAAAGCGTTCGTTAATCGAGAGCTAGCGTGTTCACCTTTCATCTGCGCCTTGGTGATGTGCGGCTTCTTGAGCGCGAGGCTGGAGACGAGGTGGTCCGGCGTCGCCGGTATGTTGTACACCTTGCTCGAGGACCCGGGGACGGAGAGGCTGGCGGAGGGGGTCGGTATGCTCGCTGCCGCGACGGCCAGCTCGTCGCTCGCGCCGGCCGCCTCGTAGTCGTGCGAGCACGCGCCGAAGCCGCCCGACTCGTGCTGGCACACCGATCCGTACTGTAGCGCTTCCGCCGATTCGTGGCGATGATGGGTGCACGCGCCGAGCTGACTCGCCTCCGCCGGCTCGTAGGTGTGCTGCGCCGCTTCGCTTCGAGGCGCGGAATACTGCGGGGCGAATAACTGAAATTTTTTGTGGAGAATATTGTTATTACGGTATTTTTTATGCGGAGTTTCTAGGTGTACACTCTAAAGTTGAAATAGTGTAATGTCACTAAATATTAGTGCATATACACTAATTTGATTAGTTAAAAGTGCTCCACTAATTAAAGTAGTGAATAGTGATCTATGCAATCTATGCACTACCAGAATTAGTAAAAATTAATAAAAATAGTAGTGTAATTACAAATAGTTTTTTCATTGGATACATTGTTCACTAATTTATAGAAAATTTTACTAAATTAGTAGTGGAAAATGTGTTTACTACAAAAATTAGTTATATTCACTATTTCAACTTTAGAGAGTAATGTAAATCTTATTACATTGCTTTTAAGTTATAATGTATCTTACACATTGTACTTCTGAATTATGCATCTTTTGTGCGGACTAGGCCATCCTGAAGTACAGACTAATTGTGGTAACTTTTGAGTTATGATGTATCTTACGTATCATTCTTCTATATTATGTATTTTACGTATTACACTTCTGTGCAGGTCAGGTCACTCTGAAGACCTGACCATTTGTAAAAGCTTCTTACCCGTACACAAATAAATGCAAAGAATAAAAATAAATAATAATTATTAAATGAAGTAATCAAGAGCTAATTGCAAAAGTCATTATGTTTACGGTTATCATCGAGAATTTCATTTATGCGGAGAACGAATTGGTATACTGGGCTGAAATGTCTCTTTTGGGCTTACTCGCAATTAATCAAACAATTATTGGTTGATTAATAACCTAGAGATTTCCATACTTTACTCGGAAAATGATTGATCAGCAATATACATATATTTGATCGAATCCTTATTAAGACATTTATAATGTCATTTTCATCTGGACTTTGTGGATGCCTCGCAGCATAATTCCAAATGGTCAATCAGGCTAATTATCTGCATTAATAACATTTACAATTACCCACGGTATATTAAGAAAAATAACAAACAGATTGCGTTCCTTTATTTTTTAAGTACCTATTTTCGAATTTATCAAATTTCGAATTTAAAAATTGGCGCTTTTGTACTTTTTTGTACAGCTTTTTCTTTGAGAAAACAAAAATCGATGTTCTTATTTGATATCGAAATCAAGTTCGAAATTCCGAAGAAAAACAATTCGAGAATACTATATCAGACGCTAAAACTATTTTACAGATCGATCTTATTCTACTGGTAAATCCGACGCGACACTATATCCCACTATTTCAAGTTCGAGAAAAATGGATTAAGAAAAATTACTATTTTTCCATTAGTAGGATGGCCTACTTCTTCACGCATAAAAATCCCTTACCGAAAAATCCTGCAGGACACCCTGCATGGCATCCTGCAGGTATTTCGCGTTTTTTCCTGCAGTAACGATTTCTTGTAGAGTAGTCCTGCAGGAATATCCTGTAGGAAATTATGGTATTGCTATCCGTCACATTTTTCTGCTGTATGATCCTGTAGGAAAATCCTGCAGGAAAAAACGCGAAATACCTGCAGAATGGCAGGCCATCTTGTAGGATTTCCTGCAGGAGTCCTGCAGGATGTCCTGTAGGATGTCCTGCAGGACATTTCGATAAGGGATTAATATTCTTTTCATAGAAGTGTAATAAAATTGCTACCAGTTTTTTAAAATTTGTTACGAGATTGAATTGTGCGTACCGGGCAGCGTCTGCGCTCTGGCTCGGGTGTGAGAATCTTGGAGTGCGAGGGTCGCTCCTCACCGGGCCGCGAGTATTTTCGTATGGCGCCGGTGCTGCCGGATGGCGGGCAACTGCTGGTGGTGGTGACGTCGGCGGCCTCGCGGCCGGAGAGGAGGCGCGAGCCCAGCGGATCGGCGAAGACCGACTTGAGCGAGCCGACCAGGTCGGACGGTGAGGCCATGGACGAGGAGCGGGTTCCCTTTCGAGAGGCCCCCACCACCACCCCCGCCTCCTCCTGGTCCTCATCGTTAGATGTCGTGCTGCTTTGACGAGTCTGCGAACAGTCGAAACTCAGCGTCAGCGCCTGTTTGAGCTCCACTTACCCGGCATAATGAAGGGATCGCATGACATTTGGGGTGGAGGGATGCAATGACCGCTCGGTTGGGTAGAGCATTATCTCGTCGTGTGTAGCGCACTCCACTTTGTACTCGCAGTATTCAATTCTATGGCATTATTTTGGGAAGCGTGAAAGATTTCATTATTGTTGCGACGAATTTTATGAAAAGTAACCACAAGTAATCATTAATAATTCTGAATATTGGCTTATTCAAAATCGCCAATTAGTTATAGCTATAAACTGACCAGTTATTGTTCGAAGACCAAAAGTGACAAGTTTTTGGCCAGTAACAATCCAAAAACTGGTTTGACTAAGCTAAACATTGATGATTACTACCAGAAACTAAAAAATACCACAGTTTTTCGTAAATTTGATTCAGAAAAGTATAATGTTTCTTGGAACAGTATTAATAATTCATATTAATTAATATAATTGAATACACGATTTGTATCATAAAGTTCAATATCCGTTTTTGCATTGTTTTCTAGATCAGTTTGTTTTACCTGATTTAATCAATTCATTTCTTGGACATTGTAATATTAAACTTGTTAATTTTTTAAACTTTAAATAGAATTGTAACCAGGTAGGATATGCGATATCTTGTAGAGTGTGATTAGGATGTGTGGTCCATTTCTGGACCAATTAGGCTGAAAAATTAATAAACAACAATAAAAAAAAGAATAGAAACTTTAAAAAACTGTTTAGAGAGAAGAATACCATGGATTTAAAACCCTACATATGCATTATTTTTATAGTATAAATAATGAGACACTTTACTTTCGTGCATTCGTTATCTGTTTTTAATTACGGGGCTTAAGTAAACAGGGAAGCTGTAAAAGCTTTTATTGTAAGGGCGAGCTTTTCTTTCAGCGCAAGCCTTTCTAGGAGCTTTGCCCAGGTTCATTCGAATTCGTCGGCTACAGTTGCCGCGCGCGTCTCTCAGCGCAAAGAAGACTTTTGTATGTACGTCAGAAGCACCGAATCTGCCGTTCAATGGGCAATTGCACCGGAGCTCCTAAGTTCGATGATACGATTCTCTGGAAACGCAAACTGGAATACCAATTCGATCGGGTTGCGGGGAATTTCGGCTGTTTCGCAACAATTTTAAAAGCGCAAAAGCGTTCGCCGACGTTTTCTTCTGTTACTGATAAATTTTTTCTGTCGTTTTCTGTTATTGACGTATACCTAATGTGAAAAATTAGTTTAACAATCTAAACGAGATATCGATCGCTGATAAACGAGAATTTTTAATTTGTTTCTATTGCGCGGGCGGCCTTTGACGGTTTTCTAGTAACCTCGTTCGTATTGGTTTGCATCGAAATTCCTTTGAAACTGAACAAACGCGTAACTGAGTAGTTGATTAGACTGTACACCTTGTAAGTGGTCACTTTGCGAGTCAAATCTTTACGGACAACGGCGTGAAAAGGCTATTAGCGATGAAACTTTTATTTAAATTCACTGAGCAATTGAAATGAAACTTCAGAAAACTGATTTTAAAATTAAATTTTCAATTTAATCTTCTTTAATAGGAATCATCAATAAAATTGGAATTTCGATTGTTGAAATTAATTTATTACGATAAACTCTATTTTTTATTTATTTCTTTTAAAACATACAAATTTGAAAGAATATATTATACTACATATAATTATATACACTTTTCAACGACGTAATTCGTATGTAATAGTAAAATTCTTTGATCATACGTAACTGTATTTTAAATCCTATATACATTTCCCTGGAGAACCGACGTAGTGTACGAAGTTCTATGAGAAAACTTAGTCTAGTTATTTATGGATGCCGAGCACCTATGAAGATAATATAACAGCCTTCCTTTCGTATTCTGGCTTTCACTAAAGCTTATCTCTTCCTTTAATAATTCTATACAGGATTCTCTTTAATAATTACACGTAATATTCTACTGCAGATTTTTTGATACTTTCATATTTAGTTATTTAGTTTTTTTTTATACTTATACTAAAGTTTCTTTAATAGTTTTCCGTTCGTTATTTTGTTCAACCTATTTTTCCATTTTTACCTAGAAGGAGAAAAAAAGTATCTAACTATAGCGACCCCAATCTATTCATTTAATTGAAAAATGAAAAATAATAGAATCGAAGCTAAAAATAGCTCCGAATTAAAAAAGTAGAAAGATCCGAATCCGCTTGCGAGCCGCTCGCAAATGTCAGCCGGCAGTTCGCTAGGTGGCTGATTAGCCGAAGACGCGGGGAATCGGTACTCCTTGCGCCACACCACCGGCTGCAAAGCCGTTTCCAATGAAATTTTCAAAAGTTTCCGCGAACTTTCGTCATTAGGGACCGGCGCGGCCTCGCTCCGCTCGAGTTACAATCGGAATCAGCCCGGAGGAAGAACAGAAAAAAGGACGAGGAATAAGAAGAGGATCGAGAAACGCCGGGAGATCTTCCCTTTCCCGCGGCCGCTGAAAGATGGATCGGGACGCCCGGGTGTGGCGCGCGCGCCCGCTGATGTATGCAAAAACCGCTGGGGTGATGCACTCCCGGGCGGCTGCGAACTGCCTCTATGATAAATTGGATTTGTTTGATGCTCCTTTATCGAGCTGTAAGTTGGATTTGAATAATAAAGTGGATCGGGTTATATTTTTAGGTACTGAGCTATAAATTTGTACGAGGTTTGATCGATCGTACAGTTTTTTGTGGACCGTAGTGACATATTACATATTGTATGATGTGAAAAGTCGACCAAATATTTAATACGAGGGCAACTTTTGACACGTAATTTTATCACTATTCACATTTCTAGATTAATTTAATATTTTAAGAATTAGATGATTAGATTAGATTAAAATTGAGTAATAAAATTCTTTAATTTTTTCGTTTAACTATCTTTTTGAATATAGTTCAGTGATAAGTGGATAAGTAATTCGAATAAGTGTATTTACACTGAAAAACAAGAGAAAAGTTTAATTTTCTTATTTAATAAGTAAATTTTTACTTATTCTGCCATGTACAATGTACGTACACTTCTCGAATTAACGAGGTATCACTGACATATTTAAAGTCAGGAGAGTGTCAACCCTCTAGGTGCACGATTTCTCTTGAATTTTCCAGAATTTCATTCATTCTTCAGTCAAAAACTAAGGAATACGTGTTTTGGGATTTTATCTCATGTAGCCTAATAACAAAAATGGGACATATTTATTAAACCATTTAGGGGTAATATGCGTTTATGAAAATGTTAATTATTTGAAAAGATAATTTCCTCGAAATCCGTGATAATTTATTCAAAAAATAAAGATGCAAGATAAATAACAAAACTACAATTTGAGACTTATCAGGATAAAAAAAATCTTTATTTTTGGTTGTCAGAACAATATCGCATCTTTTGTTAAATTTAGGAATAGTGCTCTAATTCTACATTTACTGAAAATTACGCCACCACTTTTTTATGAAGGACATTCAGAGAAGAGTTGATCCGTCTGTTTATTTTTGAAATAGGATTGAAGCTTAAAATTCGCGATGAAAATGTGTCATTAGTTAATGGGATATTTTCATTATTAACGAGTATTAAAGACAACAAAGTTCCGCCTCGTCCTCGCCGTAAGGGGCTGTATCGTTAAACCGTCGCGCAAGGCCAAGTTGCATAATTCGGCTGTTGGCAAAGATGACCTGCTTCAAAGTAGCCGTCGCTAATGCAATTATCATAATTAACTTAATGCGACTTTCCCTTGCACCGGTCCTTTCTCCATTTCCCTCTGAATTAGAACACGCGCCCCACGTAACAATCGGTTCCTCCCGCCGTAAGGAAATTCCCGGAAAAAGAAGGCGGAGAAAGAAGGAAAAAAAAAACAATTGGAAATTCGAGGCTGGCCGGGTGAACAAAGGTCGGCCGGCTGCCAGCGGGGGCGGCGGCGATTTTTCGCTGTAATTCCGTAAAAAGCCCATTATCGGGATTACGGGCCACCGCAACGGAATGCCGCCGTTAATTAACGAAGCGCCGCGCCAATGAAAATCTCCGACGGCGCTTTTTACCGCGCCCGAGTGATATTGCACTTGGCGCTCCCGGGACCGGCGGCGCGGCTCTAACGTCGTTAGGCGGCGGAACGATTTCTTCTCGCGGGGCGAGGTGAACGCGCGGGTCTCGTTGTAATGCACTCGGCGTAATACGCGCGGAGTTTTATACGTCGCTCGCGGAATGTTGGCCCGTGAATTCAATAAAGTTGAACACTTTCGCGGAGGTGAGCGCGTTTAATAATCGCCGAGTGTTTGCGCGGGAATTCTTCAAGGGGTGGGGCTGCGCGTGTGTGCAGGCGTAATCGAGAAATTCGCTGAAGAGAATTGCGACTGATGCAGTTCTCGGAAATGGTAGTTATTTAACCTGAACGCTGAAGGCTTTGCTTTTAATATATAATGCATGCATTGAAAAAAATGTATTTCTAAATAAATATTTACTAAAATAGTACTATAAATTAAATATTTACATTAAGCTAATTAAAGTACGTTGTTAAATTAATATTTTAAAAAATATTTATTGTCGCGAATATTTAAGTAGAATAAGACAAGATGCGTCAGACGCGTGTGCTTACTTGGGGGCAAAAAAATTTTGCAAGTAGTATAAACCAAGCTTAGTCAGACATGTTTATAATCGGCATATCATTAAACTAGTTAAAGTAAGTTGTTAAATTAATATTTTAAAAATATTTATTGTCGCGAATATTTAAGTAGAGTAAGTCAAGTTGCGGTAGACGCTTGTGATTACTGAAGTGCTAAAATATTTTTACAAGTAGTATTAACCAATCTAAGTCAGACATGCTCATAATAGGAATATCATTAAAATAATAAGTAGAATAAGTCAAGTTATGTAAGACGCTTGCGTATACTTAGGTGCTAAAATATTTTTACAAGTAGTATTAACCAATCTAAGTCAGACATGCGCATAATCGGTATATATCGTTGAATCAAGTTAATATTTAATTAGTAATATTTTAATAAATATTTATTTAAAATCACGAAATTTTTTTATCAGTGTGGTTGAGATATGATATTTTTTTATTTGTTTATTATTTCATGTACCAATTCTGCTTGATAGAATACTCATGTAATTTTTCAATTTATTTTTATATATTTTTGTAGAAGAATCAGGTGCTTCTCTTTCTCTAAACACTATTTTAATTTTTGTACTATCCTCGAAGAGATTTTTTTCATAAAAATTATGTCTCTTTTTAGTATTTTTTACAACGCTGCGATGGAATAATTTAGATTGAACAGATCATTTGACGCCAAAATTACTAACCGTACAGTAATTGTTGACAGAAAATTTTGTTTCTGGGCCTTTTTACTCCAGTGCCTATAGGTTACTCCCATTTCGCAATTCACGGTTCAGATTATACGAATGATGGTACACTTGATCGAATTCAATTATTTTAAATCGCAATGTTGCCATTTTCGAAATTAGTTATTCTGAAAGAATTAAATTCGATGTAGTGTACTCTCGACGCAAATAATTTCTTCTATATTCGAAATTTTCGTAACATTGCCATTAATTAAGAGATCGATCCGGAAGAAATTACCTGTGTAGAATGTACCTAAACTTCAATTTTCTCTAATCTGCCTTCTTTCCATTTTCAACCTACATTCTGATAGGCGGAAGGTCTAAGTAGCGAGTTCCCCAAACCGAGGTTTCGGATACCCCAAATTGAGCTCACATGGCAGACCGAGTCATTCGCGTTTATCGCAAGCTGAGTAACTCCCTTGTTTTTTATTTAAATAATAGCAGATTATGCATCAGAAAATAAGAATATGCCGGATCGCATACAAACCCTAGCCGCAGGCTCGGGTGACAAATGCGCCGTCTGGAGCATTCTTTATTTCCTTCCAAGGTACATTTTTATCCATCAACTCGAGATTACCATATTCTCATCGTTTTCATGCCAAGCGAAGTCGCGGTACTTTAGGCCCGAGGTGGAAAGAAATTTTTTTATTCCAATTTCCGTACTTTGCGAACAGAAGTGAAATTTTCTAAATTCTGTACTTGACGCGATGCGGATACGCGAGGGCAAAAAGTGAGCTTTCCGCATAGCGCGAGGTGCCGCATCGATTTTCAGTTAGTCCCCAAAGTCTGTGTGCTTCTTTAAGTAACTCCCCATTTGTGAATCGATATTTCCTTATTGCATTCGGGCTCTCAATTTTCCCATCCCCGTTGAACCGAAAGTTCGCTGCTCGGATGCACCCCCATTGCGACTGCGCGAAATGCAATTTGCAAAAGTTCGCCCCGCAGTAGTAACAGTTTTCCACCTGGTAACACGTTACCTCCGCTGAAGTAACTAAGTTTTTCATTCGCAGGAAAAATTTATGGGTCAGAGTGAGAGTGGCGTAAGTCACATTATTAAAAAAATTGAGTTAGACGTATGTACGAGACTACTAATTTCCGAGAGAAGTGCCTTCATTTACTTTTCTTTAATTTTACATAAATAAAAAAAAAAAAAAAAAATACATAAGACTAGCTAGGAGAATGTCAATCGTTTAGGTCACGGATATGTACCAAACTTTGGAAATAACACTATCCTGAAGTCTACAAATTATAATTTTGAAATCAAATAATTGAAAATGAAAATAACGTCACTTATATCACTTTCGTTCAAACCTACACAAATATTAAGCTTTCGGAGGAATGGAACTTCATCGACTTCATTTCAAACGTTGCCCTCGCCACGAAGAAATTAAATTCAAAACGAGCTTTTTGCAGAGTAAACATTTTTTTTGAGTTTTTCTATATACCTCACAGATTACAGGGGAAATCTGTGCCCTGCACGAAGTAGTACAGCCACAAGAGGCTGAAACTAATTAACCAATGGCTAATTAATTGACGGCGCGCGCTGAGCGTGATGTAATATCGCGGACTCTTAATGCGGCCTGCGACGCGCCGCGGCCGGCGGAGCGCCAGCCACAGGTGGCCGATTCAGTCGCGGGAGAGGGAGGCAGCGGAGACCGCGACGGCGCGAGGGAGACGAAATTTTGCGGGCGCCTCGACTGCGCCGCGGAGAAGCGACAGATAAGGCGGGCCCTCGCTCATAAATAGGCAATGAAAATCTTTGCGGTACCCCAATTAAACTGGCAGTCGCTGGCGCGTTTCACTGTTTCTCGCCGCTACTTCCACTTGCAAAAACGCGACGCTGCTTCAGTATTTTACAGCGAGGCAAATGAATTAGGAAACACTAGTGTTTTTTAACTTCTAGTGCACTTAAATAAATGTGATCGGGACAGTAATTGAAATGTGAATAAGTCAGCTTAGATAGATTATAAACAGTCAGGGTAGATTATTAACCAGTTTGATTGTTTTTTGTAGTAGATCTTGGCGAGTTTTGGTAGCTAGAAAATTCCGCAAGTATTTTTAGTAAAATCTGATAACGAATCTCAGGTAGAAGTCACTTATGGTTTTTACATAGTTATCACTATTCACTATTTTACTCCTTTTCTTATGTTTTTTTATAAATTCTTTATGATGATCCCATAATTTGCTCGTAAGGGAAAGTACCTTGTATGATATTCCTGTGGAATCCCAGAAGGATAATAAGCATGTATACGCTTCCCAAACCACCACGAGCTATATGTCAAATAATTGAACAGTGTGCGATTTATGTGATAAACTCGCGGAAACTATATGGATATAATTCCTCACATATTGTCATAAAAGAGTAAAATATTACCGATGCTGTTATTCACACTGACCAGCTTTTCTGCAGGGCAAGAGATATATATGTCGTCAATAAATATCAGCAAAAATCTCAAAATGAATATTTTAACCAGAAAGGTTATAAGTTAGTCAAAACAAAGTATGTTAAGATAAGGATTTTAATAATACCCTCTGTTTAAGATGTCCAAGTAGAAACAGACGAGTATGGCAAGACAATGTCTTTCATGTTTTTTATTCAACTAAAGATGAAAGGATTCATTTTTTTCTTCCTAAAACTTTTTTCGTTATATAGTACAAGAAAACGTGAAAAATTCATGAATAAATTAACTATTATTTAATTTTAAATTTGATTACAAAACTCGCTCTGAAAAGTATCCAAGTACATTGTAAAAATAGATATATAGCTTTCTAACTAGAAAAAGTAGTAGTTCTCACTGAACTTTAATTAGAAAAGAGTACAAATTTCCGCAAAACTATTTCGCTCGAATCGGCGCGGCTGCAACAAAGAGCCGCGCTCAAATGCAACGAACGAACAAACGCGCCGGTTTCATCTGAGACGGCGGGGTGCACGCATCGCCGCGCCGTTAAAATGCAATCCGCGCAGCGACGCGTGATCCAGCGCGTCAAAAGAAATGTCGCGGTCCTTTTTCCCGGGCCCATTATATTCGCGGCGGGTGGCGAGCTGTTGGCGCGGCAAATCGCCGCTAAAATGCTGGGGGGGGGGCTTTAAAGGGACGGGCTCGCCGATTACAATGGGATATTGTAGTCAAAATGAGTTTTGGCCGAAAAACGAGCCGGCGAAAATAGATGAATCGCCGAACGATCGAACCGGCAGTTCGATCATTTGCACCGAGCCGCGGCGATTATATATCCCGAGGACGCGACGCGAGGAACAGCTGCGGCCGCCCGCCGCTCGCGTTTGTCGGGCTGCCGAAAAATTGGAACGAGATGTTTTTTTTAGCTTTGTGAGGGTTTACGTTTTTCTGGCAGAATTGGTAATTAAAACTAATTTTTAAATTAATTTTTCGTTTTTCAATTTAGCGTTTTTTTTATAAAAAATACAGTGAATTAGAATAATTGATTAACGACTTGATAGCATCAAAGGATAGTAAATCTATAGAGCACAAAATCCTGATGATTCGCTTAACTTCATTGCACGTCACTTTTGTTAACAAACATTGCATTGAAAAAAGGAAAACTACATTTCGATTGTTTTTCAATATGAAATAAAATAAAATTTTGCAGTATTCCTCATTGTTTCGACACTGATGAATAGAGAATTGATGCCGTCATTCTAAAAATATGTTCAATTTTAAAGTAATTTAAAGTTAGTTTTAAATAATTGTTAAAACACTTTATCTGTATAAAATACATTTTACACACGAAGAAAAGTTTGAAGAAATTCCATTAAATTTGATGAAATTCAATTAAAATATGAAAAGGGGTCTTTTTATATTTGAACGAGGAGTTATTCACTCCATCTAATCACGGACTCATTTTTAATAAGCGACTTTGAAATCATTATTTAATCATTTTTTAATTTCGCAATCGCAATGATTGATTTTTCAAAATTTAATCAGTAGAAATGGTAAAATTAAGATTCTTACATAAAAAATGATTTACACTATTGAGCCCAGGTGCAGCAGGATATTAGTTGGTATATTTACCACCAGGTGGACTTTGAGGCATCTGTTATTCTCAGTAGAGAGACTGTTGTCTCAGTTATATATGTAAACCATTAAGAAGTGAGTGTCAGGCATCAAGAGTAGACTACTGATGCTCCAGCAAGTAACAAAATCATACTGATTTTGTAAAGAATCGTGACATCATTAAAAAGTCAATTGAATTTTGGTAATTATCGTAATCGAATGACACTAAAATTAGAGTGAACAACCCCTCGAATACACGTGATATGTTTTTCGATCTAACTGTACAATTTTCTTGACATTTAAAATCTAATCAAGAAATCAGTTTCTTGCTGTAATGAATAAATTAAAAATAATGATATTTTTTTGCCTGATGAATTGAAATTGATGATAATTATATTTCCCTATAAACACGGTTTGAATAATTCGGCGTCACGGGGCACCATTTAATGAATCGTCTATTACCCACCGCTAAGCGCTTCTGTGGACAAATAAGCGTCGCGTTACGTGGCATTTGATTAAATAAGCTTTCTAAAGCACGATATACGCTGATTTCCACGCGTTGATTTAGCGCAGCTCCAAAACCGTCCGTCTCATCAAATAAACTTGATTGCGCATTGATTGAACCTGCTGCAATTACACTTAATTAGACCTCCCTACCCCCGTTCGAACATATTTTATCAGCCCCCCGCCACCCGCCGGAGAAAAAAAGCTCCACTTAACATAAAAAGCTCCGGGGTGCATGTACCAACCGACAGCTCGGTCCTTTAAAAAAAAATCGAGCGCGACGTCCCATTATCATCGAGGGAGCGGCGTTTAAGCGGCGCTGCCCTCCGGGAGGTGGGTGCCTCTTTTGTCACGGGAGGAGGACCGGTCATTCCGCCCGGGGAGTTACGGCCTCGACGCGCACCGCCGGCCCCGCAAATCGAAAATCAAACTGCTCGGAAAAAAAGTGGCGGGGGGGTCTCTACCTTATTTTCCCGGGCTCGCGCGCATCATTAAATCCGGTAAAACGTCGATATCGCGTATATCGGCGACTTTCTCTCTTTGGCGCGGCGGACGGCCAGTAATAAGCCTCCGGCGCTTCCGCCTCGCCTTTTTTTTCACTCGCGCTGGATATCCACCCCCGCGAGGGGGTCGCGACAATCGGATTTCCGCTTAAAATCGACACGCGGCGGCCTCTTTCACGGCTGGATCGCTATCGACTATTTGTCTCTGGCGGTGATTTGAAAGCAGTTCCCTCTCCTCGTTTCTCTTTCTACCCCATCTGCTCGTCTTCGAGTGCTTTTTTTGCGCGAGTGCGGAGGTTCCCACGACGAGTGGACAGGTTGAACCAATAAAATTTTCATACGTCTAATTTTGAAAGGTATTTGAATAATTGCATTTTTCCTGGGTATACTAGAAGTGCTAGATGTAGAAGAGTGATTAGCTCACCTACGACGCAGATCCAAAGAAGAATTAATAAGGACTGATTTTTCGTGACGTTCCTCGTGTGAGTTTTCGACGAACGAATACGGAAAAATGTTTAAAATATGTTTTAGAAGCTCATACGTGATGAAAATAATGCTCTTTATTTTAACCCGAAAGAATTTTTAAGAGCGTTAAAAGAAATGAAGAAAATTTCATCCATAATACAAGAGCTTTCAGCGCGAATGTGGAGTAGACACCAACGCCCGCCGAGTTATTTCTTTATTTTTTAAATCGCAAATAAACATTTTTTCGTGGGAAATGTGAGCCATCTCTACCCAGTATTAAATTTAAAATTAAAATTTTTTTTCAGTATAAATTCATGAATAATCTACGGGGTAATAAGAAAAATTATTGTTAAAGCAGTGTTCTTACTGGCTCCTCTTTAACGTCGCCTTTGGTCTGGAGATAATATTAATTAAGTAAGTTACAAAGTAAATGAGGATCTCGACGAACTAAAATGATATAGTTTGAGTAGCCGTATAAAAGCTATTTCGTTATTTTGAATTATGAAAAAAACTAACAATATTAAAAAGAAGAATCACTTTTTAATTGAGGAAGTGCTTGATTCAAAACCATTGTCTGCCTATTCGTCTGCTTATACTACTGATATACGAACTATAATTAAATGTTTCACATAGATAGTTATAACTTACGTACACATACATACAATTAAATCATGGTTTAAATACATTTATAGGTTCACTTCAATGCTTAAAAATTTTTATCTGATGAAATATTTTTAATATAAAGGATACGGACATTAGAATACGTCGTGTAGCCAATATAAGCCTCTATTACAGTTAAAAGGTGAATGTATATTATAATTTTATTTTTAACAAGACAAATAATTTTATTTAAAAAGAATTTTGCTCCCTTTGCATTAAACAAAGTATGTTAAGAAAAGGATTTTAATAATACCCTCGGTTTAAGATGTCCAAGTAGAAACAGACGAGTATGGTAAGACAATGACTTTCATGTTTGTTATTCATCTAAAGGTGAAAGGATTCATTTTTTTCTTCAAGGATTAATTTTTTGGTATTAAACAAAGTATGTTAAGAAAAGGATTTTAATAATAGCCTCTGTTTATAAGATGTCCAAGTAGAAACAGACGAGTATGGCAAGACAATGACTTACATGGTTTTGTATTCATCTAAAGGTGAAGGGATTAATTTTTTTCTTCCTAAATCATTTTTCGTATTCTTCTTGACATTAAAATTTTGTTGTGCGTTTAATTGAAACATTTAGTTTATTAATACTCACTTCGTAAGTATTGTTTTTCTATTCTATACAGCAATTTGTACTTTTTCCATCAGAAAATTATATTTATTTCCTTTACCTAATTGCATTATTATTATGAGTAGATTATAATAATAAAACGTAATTGAGCTGATTCCACATTATTAATCGTAATACTTATTAAAGTCGTAAAAAGGGACGAAAAAGTAATGGCGAGTAATTTGAATCTACATTGGCAGGAATTTTATCGCCTTTTAATTAAGCGGACGTCGATAGCGCCTAATTGAATCTCTTAGCGAGAAATGCGGCATGTAATTATTCCGCGCTATTATAATTCTTAAGAGCTTTTCATTTCAGCGTCTTCGCGGGCGAGGAGGGGATCGCGCTTCGTTAGAACAAGTACCATTATTCACTCTCCCCTCGACAGTTCGAGGAGGCTGGAAGATCGATCGCTCCTCTCTTTTTTTTCTCTCGCTCTCCCCGCGGCTGCGTTAAATTTCACTTGTAACGGCATTATCGCCCCGGCGTCGGACAGTCGTCGTCGCGCGCTGCGCGCACGTCAGGGTTAACTTCGTCGCGAGAGCGAGCCGCGGCGCGGGTATAAATACGCGCGGAGACTCGGTGTATAATTCACGCATCAGGCGGTTCTCTTCATTATGCATTTTCTCGAAATAGCTGCCTGATACTCGAGACAAAGGATCACTTTCTAACCGAGTTGTCTGATTCGAATTCATACGTCGAGACGGGTTATGTACACTGTGAAGTCTTACTTCAGCGAATTCATGATGGTTAGTGAATTCTTGACTTGTGATTTTTTATGTTTGATTTTAGAAGGAGGTACCGCATGTTTTTCATTTATTTGTATAGAAGATAACGAAGCACTGATAAGTGTGAAGTAATTGACGTGGCGAGCTATACACACTTTTGTTAGAAAAATCATACATCACACATATAGTGTGATAATGACGCATAATATTTTACAATAATATTAATTATGAGGGCTAATTCTTTATTTTATTTTGGCTTTCTTCTATATTTTAACTTAATCAATAAGACATTTTCCGAAAGGATTTAATAAAAATCCGCATCTCGTAATAGATAGGATACTAACATGTACGAATACACAACTTTCATTTCTGAAGAAACCCATAGGATAAAATTGAATTTAAAAAATCTTTAAAGATTACCACAAACTTCGATTTTATCATTAATTATTTCGAATACAATAGATCCATTGGACTTTTGAAACTAGTAAGCACAAAATGACCTCATCTACATATGTCCGACTAATAATTGACTTATACTACTTGAAATCTTCAAATAAATAGTCACGTAAAGATGTGTTATTTCCGGTACGTAGAATTTTCTGTTTATTAAACATTTTTAGTAAAAATTTACTATGAATATCTTTTTTTAGACTAAGTAGATTTAAAAACTGCTAAATTCTCTGTTATTTTAGCTGAACAAGCTATTTCGCAACTTGCTTTGGGATCCCCGCTACTGAAACGTGAGTTTAAACCAGAGGGTCCTAAAACCATTTGATTATCTTTATACTTCGAAAATGAAGCAAAACTCGAAACGAGCCAATTGGAATTCCGAGTTGAAAAGTTTTTCACTCTTTCACTAAAACACAGCAGCCCCCAAAATCACGATAAAATTACCGCGCGAATCAATTCCGCAAATCTGGCCGAATAATACCGGAATGACGGGTGTGCTTAGAGAGCCGCGAATCGCGGTAAGCTCCCGCCGCTATTCCTCATAATGCAGGTAAGAGCGGGTGAATTAGATTTGTCTCGGGGGAGCGCTCGAGTCGAAATTTATCGCGTCGCCGGTATTAGGACGAGAGAACCGTAAGCCAACCACTTAAAAGTTGCCATTGAGTCGGCGTCATCGGGATATAAACGGAATTATAAACGCATCCGGTAGGCGCGTGGGCGGGGGAAGCGCGGGGGGGGGGAGCATCGAAAGAGTCTCCTGCCGATCCGCCGCCGCAATTAGTGTCAACTCGGTTTTAAGCGACGTTAATGGAATCTGCGCTTCCGAGTGTTTCGAGAGATAGCGCCGGCTCGGGCCAGACTTTTTCCTTTGCTCCTGATAATCGATTTAGCAATCTTTCCGGTACCGAGTGCTCGCCTCCCCTCGCGAAATTCTCCTTTTTTAAAAGACGGTGCCTATCTTGGGCGCCAGCTTGGCACCTTTTAGATGGCGAGTTTGTACTGCTATTGTGGTAATTAGCTATTGTTAATTTATGAGAAAATAGTTACAAAAAAATGTTATAAAAAACTATTGTGATTTTTTTGATGAAATAATTAGCAGTTTCCTAATGTAAATGATCAACAACCGTTGGCTATACTTTCACCAAATCCTAATGGTTTGGCCAATTGTTTAACCAATGGTTGATAACCTCACCTTGAGGTGAGTCAACGAATGTTGAATGTTGAAAAAGTCATTCATATAATTTGTTTTTAATAATATAATTTATTATTTAAAAATTTTTTAGTATTGTCAAAAAAGAACAAAGACATTCAATATATGTACGGATTTATTTCTTTAATCAAATAGATTTCAATTAGTATACTTGTTCTTCCAATTCAGATTAGAATTTTTAGAGTGCAATTCATGTTTTATGCTATATTTACTCAACATTAAATTAATTATTTTATTCCCAACTCCGCAAGATTTTTATTAAACCCATTACCATTCAATTGTTTTTATTTATCGGTATTTCTTATTATTAAATTTACTTTTCTTAATTACTGCTATTATCGATAATTTATCAACAATTGACTAAGCATTGATCAATCTTTTTATTATTCTTTAGTCCAAAAAATTGACCAACAGTAAGTAAATCACTTTTATTGGATAATTTTCTACCTGTGAGGTTATTAAAATCAATAACAGTAATTTACAGCGGAAATTTGTTCTCTACGTAAAATAAACAATAGTATCAATGGAATTAATAATTCAAGTACGGGAATTCGCAAACTAATGAGATACGTAGTTTGGAAAGATGCCGCGGTTAGATCAAGGAGCAACTTGTTCGTAGATTTAGATAGGTCACACCGAAGCCGCGGCGATCTTACGCGGTAGATACCGCCCGTTCTCAGTGTAAATCTGAACTGGTCGGAAACTTCGGTCTCCGAACGCTAAAGCTAATAGTCCCCTTTTTGTCGCATCCGGCAGCGCCGTTAATTACAAACTTTTTAACACAAAATTATATAAAAGAAGCAAAAAAGATCAACGACGTGCCACCTACATTTTTTCTTTTGGAAATTTCTCTAATTTCAAAACTGTCACGTACTCATCATTGAAAAAGCGAACTTTCTCGATATTTAGGGAGTGAATACGAGTAATAAAAAGTTTAAAAACGCTTGATAGGCTTTTAAATCGCTTAAATTCGGATTAACTAAATTAAGTACGACCGAAAGTGTCGAAAAGAAACGGTGAGATATCTATACAAAGTAAAAGCAAACATTATTTCGCATAGTTGTCTCTCCAGAACGAAGTATTTGCGGGGAAAAATTTAATTAATTAAAACAAACCTCAGCGGGCGCGCGCGCTCCGACAGCCGCGTTATTGAATACAAAGTTTTTAAACTCCAAATTTCCAATAGCCTCTCCGTGACAAAAAGCTCGCAAAAAAAAGAATCGGGCTCGGTCCAACTTTCGGGATGAATCATTTATTTCTCAATTATCCTCTCCACACATTCAATCAACCCGTCCTCCTCTCGCCGGGATACCGAAAATCCCGCTCTGCAGCGAGAGAAAGCTCGCGGGCTAACGAGCGCGCGAAGTTAGCGAAGGCCGTGCACTAGGCTTGTGCGAGACAAAGTAAGATTCAAGATTTACTCGGCTCTTCTCGACATTAAAAAATCTCGTCTCGACAGTATTTCATGATGCTTTAAAATCTCGAATTTTTTCGAGAATCTTGATTTTTTCAAAAATCTCGATCTTCACGAGATTCTCGATGAAAAAAATCTTTAAAGATACCATAAACTTCGATTTTATCATTAATTATTTCGAATACAACTAGGTCCATTAGATTTTTGAAAGTAGTAAGCATACAATGACCACATCATCTATGTCCGACTAATAATTGACTTATACTACTTGAAATCTTCATATAAATAGTCTCGTAAAGATGTGTTATTTCCGGTACGTAGTATTTTCTGTTTACTAAACATTTTTAGTAAAAATTTACTATGAATATCTCTTTTTATACTAACTAGATTTAAAAACGTTGCTAAATTCTCTGTTATTTTAGTTGCACAAGCTACTAGGCTTGTGCGAGACAAAGTAAGTAAGCGAGTAAGACTCAAGATTTACTCAGCTCTTCTCGACATTAAAAAATCTCGCCTCGACAGTATTTCATGATGCTTTAGAATCTCGAATTTTTCAAGAGTCTCGATTTTTTTTCGAGAATTTCGATTTTTTCAAAAATCTCGATCTTCACGAGATTCTCGATGAAAAAAATCTTTAAAGATTACCACAAACTTCGATTTTATCATTAATTATTTCGAATACAACTAGGTCCATTAGATTTTTGAAAGTAGTAAGCACAAAATGACCACATCATCTATGTCCGACTAATAATTGACTTATACTACTTGAAATCTTCAAATAAATAGTCTCGTAAAGATGTGTTATTTCCGGTAAGTAGAATTTTCTGTTTACTAAACATTTTTAGTAAAAATTTGCTATGAATATCTCTTTTTATACTAACTAGATTTAAAAACATTGCTAAATTCTCTGTTATTTTAGCTGCACAAGCTACTAGGCCTGTGCGAGACAAAGTAAAACTCAAGATTTACTTGGCTCTTCTCGACATTAAAAAATCTCGCCTCGGCAGTATTTCATGATGCTTTAGAATCTCGAATTTTTCAAGAATTTTGATTTTTTTTTCGAGAAACTCGATCTTTACGAGACTCTAGAGGTAAACATGTCTTGTATGCGAACGAGACTCTCGATTTTTCAAAAAAGCTCGTTCCTTTTTTTGCCTCAAAAATTACATCGTGGCGAGACGAAGCCTTGTTTCATCTCGCCTAAATTTTCCGAGACAAATCTCATCTCGACTCGAACGCGTCTCGCGCAGGCCTACCGCTAAGTACGTGCCGGGCCGCGAACTCTTTAATTGAAAAGGCGCGAAATTAAAAGCAGCGCCACGGCCGTTATTGTGCGCGGCCCCGCTCCGATGGCTCGCCCCCGGCATAACTTTCTTATCTCGCTCTAACAGATTCCAAGTGGACCGACTTGAAATCCGATTCCCGGGAGGCGCGGAGGCGGCGACGCGCTATCGACTCGTAATTCTCTTTCCCGCCCGGCGAGAGCAAGTTTGCCGGCGACATCTCGACCGTTAAATCGCGCGCGCGCCGCTCGATTGTCAGCGGCGGCGCGGCGACGACTTCGGGAAACAAGCGGCGATTCGAGGCGGCTGACGCGCGCGCGCCGCGGCTCGCGGCTTGGGTGATTTAAGGGCATTGTCTCGGCTGCCGCTGGAAAATTGTTTTGCGAATTAACCAAGTGGTTATTTCATTTTGCGATGATGTCTGTTATCCAAGGGTTATTCAATTTTCAATTACTTTTTATAATAATTTCATAATCGCAATAATAGATTTTTCCAAATTAAAAATTCTGAAATTCGATATTACTATAAGTTAATTCGAGCGCATGTACATTTCAATTAAAAAATAAAAATATTATTCATAATTATGATCGACTGAAGCTACTAAACAGCTGTTGCTTCTGTATAACAGCTTTTTTAACGCCTCCTTAAATTAGACTCCTTATTACTTTAGTTACATTTTATTTTTTTTTTACTAAATATTTTTACGGATTTTTTACGCAGACTTTTTTTTGAGTAAATAATAAACTCTTTATGCGATACTAAATTTTACGTCGGCCACACGAAGAGAGGAACTTTATCGTACAATTACGTCATAATAGACATACTTAAGATAATGGATAGTACTATGGCACTAGTAGAGACGTAGATAATGAAATTTTAATATCGCCAATTGCCCCGACACCTTGAAAGGTGGCGCGATTCTTCAACTTTCGTACCTCGACTTCGCTTAATTCGAACACATTTTAGCTTACTCCGAAAACGGGCACTCAAGGGGTGCAGATAAATTAACAAACCTCGAGATAATCAGTCGATCCTCAAAAAGCCAATCGTCAAGTCCCACGAAGTACAATCAAAGCGAGGCTAAAAGGAAGCCACCTTTCGCAGTGCGCGCTTTTTCGTTTACAAAGACAACAATGCTAGGTGCGCTCCGTTTGTGCGGTAGCGATAGATTTCCACTCGGCGCGGATCCTCCGCGAGAGGAAATTTATCGTCTAGGCGATTTCTTTTTAATCGTGCGCACGCGAGACATCCATTTTGCCGAAACCAAGCCGTTAAAGGAGGCTCCGCACCCAGCAAGCACATGCTGAGAAAAATAAATGGGAAAATTTGCGGTAAATTATTTGAGATGGAAGCATAAGATATATTACTTTAAGTTTTGGAAATATTACAATTTTTATAGTAAAATTTACGATAATTGCTAGGATATATGTTCCAAAATTTTTGGTCATTTTTAGCTAGTTTCAAGTTTGTTCTCGACCTACAACAATTTATTGCAAATTTTTCCACTTTTTTGCAGCGTAGATATTAGATATCCATTTGTTATTCAAATAATCAGTGGGTGGCTAACACTTACATCAAAATACAGTTACAAATATTTTACATATTATATGTATAAAACATTAAATAAATGAATCAAAATTATCGTATTCGGGAATAATTTACTGCATGCATAGAACCTCAACAGACCCCTGCATGCTGAGAAGTTTACCTTCCAGACGTAAATGAACGACTGCAGTTGCGTTCGAGACAATATTTACGCTCCAGCGTTCATATCGGTCGACGAATATTCTGAGCACGGAAGATACAACCCCTAAATTATTTCAAATATTTAGTGATCCCTTCTGATAAAAGTCAGGAGATAAATAAATGAACTGATGTCTGATAAATTTGATGGTTAATCAGGCGATGAATCAGGAGATCAATCATCTGAGGTCTGTTAAATCTCATGATTAGCCAAGTGACGAATCAGGAGATCAATCATCTGAGGAATGTTAAATCTCATGATTAACGAGGTGATGAATCAGGAGATCAATCATCTGAGGTCTGTTAAATCTCATGATTAACTAAGAGACGAATCAGGAGATCAATCATCTGAGGAATGTTAAATCTCATGATTAACGAGGTGATGAATCAGGAGGTCAATCTTTCGATTTATTAGGTATCCGATGATTAATGATTTACCATCTGATTTATCGAATTGAACATCAGATGATAAATCGGGTCAAATCGTCAAGTGATTTATCACCTGATTATTTTCTACTCACTTACCTCCTACGAAAATCACAACAACGACCTACGCTCAAATAAGCAAATCGTTTTACACAAAACATAAAAGAAAGATAATCGATCGATCGAAGCACCTCGCGCACGGTAACTTCGTCGAGATAAATAAAAGCTCGACGGCATCGATGCGGGAATACCAGCGGCGCCTTCCGAGGCCCCGCGAGTAAGATGGATCTCGGCTGCCCGGTGTGCCTCCAGGAAAGTGGTACCGGATTGATTGCTGCCGCTCCCGCCGGGGCTAAGTACTCGCGCCTCGGAAAACACGTATTCGCGCGGTGATTTGCAGCGGCAGCCGGGCGTAACGCCTCCGGTTCCGCGTTTCCGCCGGCGCGGCGCCAGGGCAAAAGAGCTCAAAAGGCTCTTTCCGCCGGCGCGAAAAGAGGGCCGGCGCGCACGAAATCGCAGGACGGCCGTTTAGCTGCCTCGCTATGGCAGGCTGCACGCGAGCTGTGACGCGAGGCTAAATTGAGAGCTCTTTTTTTTTCTTGCAAATGTGGAGTTTTTTATCGGTAAATGCGGAAGAGTGAAAAATATTCATGGTTGGTTCGAGCAAAAACTGAAGCAATCGAAGTTAGGTAAGATCAGTTTTTTCTAAAAAAAAAAGAGTGATTATACACTCTAATAGAGTGATTTGTGGGAGTAGAGTGTATTTTTCTGGGATAAGAATGTCGGGTTCTACATTTCAGCAAAGTCCGCGATCCGAATGTCTGGTACTTTTCTGTACGATTACCAATTAGATTTTGAAAACTTGGTCTCATTTATAACTTGATTATGCCACAAAAAGGAATATTAGTTATAATTTATCAAAAGAATTGAAGCAAAGGTTGTTTATTTGCGAAGACAGCTAAATTAATGTAACTTGGATTACTTTGATCTCTATTCGTAGTAAATTAGATCAGACATTATCCTGTGTTTTGTAAAATTATAAAAGCAAAGCAAGCGATAACAAAACATTCGTAATGATACAAATTTTATGAAAAAAGATGATCAAAAGAGTATTGGAGATTACACTGTTAAGTTAGCAGGTCACAAAGATGAGTAGCTGCGTTCAGTAGAGATCGCACAGTCACTCAATTACGGACGCATGACGTACCGACTCTGTCGTATCAGTGAGGCCGTTCATTTATCAATCTGATTCTCTTGTTCCTTAATCTACATGGGGTTTATTATAAGGCCGCGCAGCACCCATATAGGAAACCCGCTGAATGCGATGTGAATTATCGTCATATAAGGGTTTACCAGCCTGAAGTCACGTGAATTATACCGCAGAAAATTAAACTGATATCGCCGCGATTCCACCTTTTATTAAAAAATTCAAATATGCGGAGATAAAAGTACACACACATCGCAGGAAATTCAAATCTACTTGAAGAAACTCAAAAAGGGTTGCGCATTCGTACAAATTCGCCAGATCTTCTATCGAAAGAATGGAAAAGTAATTTTTCGCAAATTAGATCAAGAATCGTCGATAGGAAAAAAGTCGCAGAGCCAAATATAGAGCATAAGAAATACGACGCCTTGTCTTTCTTTCGCGAATAAAGCGAGGACCGGGGCTTGTTCTCCGCGGAAGGCGTCGAAAATCGGCGCAGCGGGGGGTATATTTTTATGCAAGCGTCTGATTGAAACCCACCTGCCTCCGGTCTCTATCCCGCTCGTTTCCCCGGGAAATCCCTCCGCCTTTTCGCGATCCGGTCCCGCGGAGTCAGTCGAGACGGGGGATGCCGATGAAAAACGCAGCGTCGCGCGGAGCCCACGCCCGATTGCTCCTAGGAGAGAACAGGGGGGAGGGGGGTGGATGCGCACCCGGCGGTCGGCGAAGTGAGAAAAGTCGCGACTTTGCATACGGAAATTGAAGGAGGCGCGAGATTGTAAATAAAGGTGGAGAGCGCGCGGGGTATGAATATTACACTGCTCCGCTCAAAGGCAAAGGTGCAATTTTAATGCCCTGACGCGTGTACTACTTGCGGAGACGAAATAATTCTTTTATTTAGTAGAAAGGGGGATAATAATATGAAAATTAAATAAAATCGTTCGTTTTTAAATTGACGCTGTAGATTCTTTTATAGAAAATTTCACAGAAAAGTTTTTGCAACTATTACTACTGAATGCCGCATGAAATCTTGATTTTTCTACTTGTTTTGGCAAATTGTACTCTTATTTTCCTCAACATTTTCTTTATTTCTCTGGGTACAGTTTATATAAATGTTATATTTCGATTGTTATATTTTTATAAATTTTAAACAATAACCAGAGTTTTGTATTTTTTTTATGACGCATGAAATCTTGATTTTTCTACTTGTTTTGGCGAATTGTACCCTTATTTTCCTCAACATTTTCTTTATTTCTCTGGGTGCAGTTTATATAAATGTTATATTTCGAATGTTATATTTTTATCAACTTTAAACAATAACCAGAGTTTTGTATTTTTTTTTTAATATTCCTACTTAACGATCCGGGGTTATTATCATTCTGAAACAAATGATGAAATGAATCAATCGCGCAATTGTAAGTAAAAGCTCAATAACCCGGCAAAAAGCAAAAAAATGGCATTGTATAAAGTAAACGTTGAATTTGATTTCCTTCCCTCGTAACCTACATCAGTTCCTTTATTTAGAGGATTAAACTGCGCCTGCGTACGTTTCGCCGACTGCCGAGTGACAATCTTTCCCGCGCAGGATTTTCCAAGGATAAAATTATAAACATTGCTGTTTACAGGGAGAAAACTGTCACGGGGGATTTCGCCGAGTCTAAAAAGGCGAAAGCCCGCGAATCCGCTTACTCCGTCGTTCCACCCCGCGAAAACTCCGCTGCTCTCCTGCGCTTGGTATGCATGAGCAGACCTCGGCAACGATGACCCACTGCCACCTCGACTTCCTCGTCGAGCTCGACTTTCGTCCGAACCTCCTTTTTCCCCTCATCCTCGCTCGCGCGGGCTCCTTATTTATCTCCCCCCCTCCTCGCCGCAACTTTTTCCAAATTGTTTTTCTTTCCTTCCTCGCCGGGAAGATAAATGCGCCGGACTCCGGCGGCGGACGTCTCTCGCCGGAAGAACATGATCTTCGCCTTGTTCGAGCCGGGCGAAGACGGAGCGAGCTCTTTCGGAGGTAAGTTTGATTTTCATCAGGCGACGTAATGAATTGCGCACGCGATCTGGAAAATTTATTACGATTACGAGGTGGGCTTTCCGATCGCTTCAGTGTACCTTTCGTGACTTGCAGTTTGCACGAGTAATTGTACTGATTATTTATTAACA
This sequence comes from Eurytoma adleriae, assembly GCA_900480045.1. NCBI lineage: Eukaryota > Metazoa > Arthropoda > Insecta > Hymenoptera > Eurytomidae > Eurytoma > Eurytoma adleriae. Next base: position 26,227 of record UXGC01000999.1, read on the forward strand.
TGCAAAAGGAGATTATTAATTTGGAATCAGATTTTGTTTCATTCACGATGCTTGCAATGAATTATAATGGATTTTAACAGATCAAAATTTAAATGAAAAGCTCTATGTAAAAATATTAAATGTCGTATGTATGCAGTTTGTATACAGTAATTATTTACGAAATTACTGCATAAACTACTGATACTATACTTAATTAATTCCAATAGAAAATTGATACTGATGTTCAGGAAAATAAGCACAATTTGCCAAAATAAGTAGAAAAATCAAGGTTTCATGCGGCATTCAGTAGTAATAATTGCAAAAACTTTTCTGTGATATTTTCAACAAATATTCTCATAGAATGACTGTTTTAGTAAAAATTGCAATAGTGTCTTGGCAAATCTACTAAACATTAAAAAAATCTAATAAATTGATACTGAAAATTGATACTGCCTAGAAACTGCTGTAAAACTACTTATTAGTTCCGGATCCTAAATCGGATACGAATCCGTCGGACCCAGATGATAAACGAGTCTCGGAACTGACTATTGTTTCTGCCTAATGTTAACCAAAAAAGTCTTTTTGTATATCAACGGCTGTTTTTTATTAATTGCATTCCGATAATTTATTTTGCTGTTTCTTTTGAGAAAACTCGCAAATAGTATTAGAAACAACATACACTTATCATCGGCATTTTAAATACCAGTAATTAATTTTTTTCAATTTAAGTACTACCTTAAATAATAGATACCCGCTCCACCGACTAAAAATCGCCGCATAATTCAGTGGAGGCGCTCGTTAATAAACAAGGCGTCGCACCGGCGAAAATCCCTTTGACGGCGGCGCGGCATCCGCGGATCGCCGGTGCGCGAGCCGCGCCGGACGAGCATCAAAATTTCAGCGCCGGCTGCGCCCAAGATTTTCGGGATTCGTCGGCGCGAGCCCGGGGGGCTCCGCTTATCGCGTGCCCGCGCGTCCAGCCTTTATTACGCCGGCCGCGCGCGCACGATTAAGGCCGACGTTTACGTAGTCCGCTGCGTGTACTCATCAGCGAGCTTTAGCTTTAAGCGCGCGCTTTAATCGAATCCGCGAGTGCCTTTGCGCGCGACAGTCGCGTTCGCTTTAAATCGTTCTACGTGCAATTTTTGGCGCTTTGGGTTTCTCGGATTTTGCGAAGTACGCTTTTTACACGCGAGTGAAAAGTGGTTTTTTCAGGCGTGCATACTTTTAGCCGGTTTAAGTGAAAATGGATTTAAAAGGGCTTGGGAAATTAATTTATTTGATTTGTACTCTCTCTGAAATATAATTCAGTGAGAAGTCGGTAACTAATTCGAATAAGTGTATACGCACTGCAGAATAAGTGAATATTCGCTTATTAAATAGGAAAAATAAACTTGTCTTATTATAACGCATCCTTAAAATGATTTAAAAAATTAATTAAATTTGTTTGACACTGTTACATTTGACGTACAGTACGTACATTTTTAGCCAGCTTAAACGCGAACATCTTTAAAAATAGCCTAACAAATTAATTCGTTCGCTACAAAGTACAAAAACGGCATGTACACCGGATTAACGAGAAATTAGAGGAATGAATGATAACAGGAATTTTTCGCGAAAATTTGAATGCGCGCTAAGGGCCAAGAGGCGATCAAAGCAAGTTATTGCAGCTCGTTTCGATTTGAAAAGCATCAAGCCCATCCCCTTAATCGGGGATTAAAAAAAAGCGCGCGCAGCTCGTTAGCGGGCCGGCTTTTCGCCTTTGCGACGGTGTGTCGCCTCGCGCGCTAGTCTCAGCTTACAAGCTTTGACACGAAATGAAAGGTTATACCCGCTCGCGTGGCAACAAGTAACGAGCCCATCGCGGCCCGTCCGACCAGCGAAGAAGTCGGAGCGACGGCCGATCGATCGCCCCCTCGTTCGGCTGTACACTGTGCGTATACGCGAGCCGCTGGAAACGGCAGTTCCGACGGGCGAACTAAGGAAAACTCCTTAAAGTGCCGTGAGATAATTTTCAGACCGGGGCGGGCATGCTAAACAGACGGGGCCGTAATCCGCGTCGGCGCGCGCTCGAGTTCGATTGAGTTCGATAGGAAGGGGCGGCCTTTGTGCGGGGAGGTGTAAGGGATGCGAAGATGTTATTTACAGGTTGAAGAGGGAATCGGATTTCGAGAGGTCTGTAATGGAAGAAGCTTCCGTATTGTTAGTTGTTTTGTTAGTTTTAAGGGGGGAGAAGTTAATCTTGATAATGGCGACAACGACGTCTGACTATGCGCGGATGTTACTACTGCGCGCGGAGGATAATGGGCAAAACGAGTAATAGGCGTGGATGAAAGCTTTTATGCTTATTTGGTACATTCACAGCATTTTACTTTTTATTTTTATCATTTTGTTCTATATGACCTGCTTATTATTGGCAATAAATATGTTTCAGAGCACACAATCGAAAATCTCTTACTTTTATTATTTGTATGAAAAGAGAATATTTAATAAGCGTATGCAGAAAAATTGCAAATTTATTACATTATTTATAGAGAATATTTCTTTTCTTTACAATTTTATTATTTTTTTATATTGCGGAAGAAAAAAAAATTATTTTTTATATTAATATTTGAGTCACCTACTACCAACCACGTGTTACGTTCAATTTCTGTGACATATGGTAGTGTACTAAAAATGTAACGTAATTGCTACAGTTGAGGTTTACTTCATTCTTCAAAATAATTTTAGAAAATTAATATTTCTTGTTACCAGAAATTTTTTGTTTTATTTTTAGGTTCAGTACAAAACTTGAGTTTTCTAGAGAAGCAAATACTTTGATTGACTCAATAAAACGCTACAACCCTTAATTAATTTATTACTCAAGATAAATACATCTAGCCGTACATGATTAATTGTTTATGTATAATTAAAAGACTTTAGTTCTATAGGTAATTATTCACAGGTGTACATGTAAAATTCAATACTATAATCCATTTGCGATAAACGGGCTTATAACTTCAATAATTCTACTATTTTATTCATAAATTGTTATTAAATCAATCAACTGTGCATATAAACAAAGAAATTTAATAATACCTTTCTATCTAAAACGCAGGAAAAACAAGTTACGATCCACTTAAGAATCTGTCAACACTCTAGGAACATCTTCCCGAGTCTTTCCACCAATCCATCAATATCCTAAAAAAACTTTCCGCAATTCCTCATAAAACCTCACCGATTTCCATCAGCGTTAAATCGCGCTTTCTCCTGCAAACATTAAAAACACGTCGAAAAAAAAAAATTAAAAAAGAAAAAATATTCTCAGACATCCTTCCCCTCGCAGGTGTAATAACATCGCGCACTCGGAGGTAACGACCACGTCCTATCGCGCCGTGAGAAGAAAGCCGCGCGGCGTCGACAAATGACACGGCGGGCCGGTGCAGTTCGCGCGATCTCGACCTCGACTCCCCCGCGAGGGTAAGCACACCCAAGGCGCGAAGTTTAGCCCGGCCGTCCGCGTTATTTATGAAGTGCACGTACTTCGTATACCTTATATAGCAGTGTATCTAACCACTTTAATGAATACGTCTTACACGTCTCTTCGAGGCGGCGGAGCAGCGCGCGAGCTTGACGAGACGGGAGGTACTCCCGCCAACTTGCCGCCCGCTACTTCCCACCGGGGAATTTAATGAGACGCGCGAAGAAATATCATATCTTCGGGTGTATGATTTTCATCCGGTACACCGCGGGGTGACGTTTGTGGGTGGGAAAGTAGCGGTGGACTGTGATGAATTGCGTATCGTGTATAGAGGTATTAATTTGTTAAAATTAATTGTGTCGTTCGCAACATAATTTTTTATTTCCTTTATTCTTATTTTGTGGTACATTCAATTTTATTAAAATTATTACTTAGCTCATTTTTTCTGTTATGTGCATTTCATTAATTTCTGTTTTATTCACACCTCACTAGAAGAAAGTTTCTTCTTCTTTAGATTTCGAAATTCCTCTAAACTTTGAGTAACATTTTCTTAAACTAGGATATGAAAATTGCCAAAGTTTTAAGGTGGAATACTACTCAAAATTCTCTTAATTTTCAAAGACACAGTTCGCTAAGGGTACCTTTCATTTATTTTTGTGATAATTTTATATTTTATTTATTTTATTGTTTGTTATTATTTCAGGTTCTGTAATTAAAAAAGGGAATAAATGACGAAAAAAAATGCTTTTAATTGATACTTTCTTAGTTATGATCACGTTTGTATTCATTGCTTATCATCATTTTTCTATTTTTCATTACAATCGCTTAAGAATTATTTATAGATTTATTTATTAATTTTTTTTATTATTAATAATAAAATTCTAATCTATCTATTTTTAAAACTAATTCTAATACTACTATAAGTGGCACAATACACACAGACACATTTTTTTTTAATTTTCGATCAAAAACTCTAAAAAAGAGATATTTACTTCTATACTCCATTTTTTAATTTTTCAACTTTTAATCAAGATCTTTTAAAAAAAAGCGTCATTCACAGATACATTCCCTTTTTTAATTTTCAATCATTCACAGGCACCTTCCTTTCTTCAATTTTTCAAGTGCGCATTCACGGGAAAAAAGGGCCGCCACTTCGAATACCCCCCAGCCTAATTGGAATTTGAAACAGCGGGCATTATAAGGCGAGGGCGCGTACGCGCCGGGGCCGCCGCTCGCTCGACCTGAATCCACTCTTGGGAAAAAATACCGGCTCTCGGCGAATAGGATCGTCAGCCTCGAAAAATGCCGCTCGTTCCCGTTCGCGAGAGCTAAACTCCCTCCCCCCTCCCCCCCTCCTCCACGCGAATGCGACACTTTTCAGATTTTCCAAAGACGGATGTCGCGACGTGCCCATTCTCTCTCTCTCCCCCGCGCCGAGTCAAGAACGAAGCGAATCGCCGCGGCGCGGCGGAAAAAGAGCGCGCGCGGAAGTCTGAAGAGCGGCCCCCCGTATGTGCGCGCGGGTTCGCGTGAATGGCGGCCCGGCGAAGAAACGAGGAGGCCGATCGGAGAGCTAAAGCGCTATCTACGCGTCGCCGTTTTTCGCTGATTTATGAATGGTTGGAGGTGCGCGGGGTGGGGGGTACGCCTTTAAAATGCGTAATTAATGGGACGCTTATCGCCGGGGGTGCGGGGGCGCGGCTTTATGCGCGCGTAAGGGGTGCGGGGCGTTACTTGGAAAGCGATTATTTCCGCGAAGAAAGTCGGTTTATCGCGGATTTTTCGATAGCGCGCGGGCAAAAAGCTCGACGAACTTCTCGAGCGCAAGAAGAGAGCGGCGTACAGTCGAATGAGTAACTGTGGACTTTTCGAGCGCTCGCGCGCGCGGTGGAAACTTCCGGCGAGTTTCTTAACTTCTGCAGCCGCTTTCACTCTTCGTTTTCTGGTTTTTTCTTTTTTGGGTGAATTATTAATGTCGCGGTTGAGCTTGAGTGGGATACATATCGTGCGCTGCTTCATCGAGTTTATACTTTGAATTTTGTTTTTCACATGTGCACATTATGTCCGTGGATAACGCGGTGCTCTGATCGAAATCGAGAAAATGTAAATTTTAAAAAAAGTAAAAATTACACTGTGCAGTGAATTTCTATGATATATAGTAAAAATAAATACAATTATTACAATTATTTTGGTAATATTTACTACTCAAAATAACCATTTTGAGATCAGTATTACATTTGAGTAACATGAGATGTTCACGTTCATTTAAATTTTCTAATATGCAGCTACAACAATTAGATAAATTCTATTGAGTAATAAATATTGTTTTTCTCGAATATGTAGTGCATATGTTTTTGTTTAAAAAATTATAAAGAAGTAAAAGAAAATCATCACTTGTCAAAGTGGGATTCAATAACAAAATAGGGGTGTAATTTATTTAGACATCAGAAGGATTAATATATTTTTCTGAATGTTGACATTTAATATAAGAATCTTTACTATAGAATATCGAGTAAATTTCTCAAGAAACTGTGGCTTACGAAAATAAACTACAGAAATAACAATTTACGAAATTACTGCATGAACTGTTGATGAACTGGTTAATTCCAATTCTACTAACTACTGATAAACTACTAATAAACTACTTGGGAAGACTTCAGTCAGTCATTACCAATTTACGACTGGAATCATTATGTACTTCGCTAATAGTTTTTAGTAATTCACAGTAGTTTTACTTTTTATCCAACAGTTTATTTTCCTAAGAGTATAGTAATATTTTATAGTAGAACCTTCTTCGCGCGTAAAACAAGAGAAACTTAAATTACTACTGAAAATTTGATGAACCTCGAGAAACCCTTTAAAAAGAATCACGAAGTACCTTTTTCCGTGTTTACTTTCGACGCCGTTAACAATACTCCAGAAAAGTATACAGGACACACAAGGGAGGCGGGGGTGTGAGATCCCCGCGATGTTTATATTTCAAACACAGCCGAGTGTCGCGATCCCAGTCGAGACTCACCCTGAAAGTGGTTCTCGGCTCTCGAGTAACTCAAGACGGGGGTAATTGTGAGGCTCCGCGCTGCACCGCATGCCGACCACGACCGCCTCGTATTTACGGGGGATCTTTGGCGGCTGTGCACACACACACACATACACGCGCGCGCGTATACACACTCCCGCGCAAAAACCGGACAGACGCGCCCTCGAATCGGAATGCGCGCACCAACGTCGCGGGGGTAGTTGAGATTCAGCCGAGCTGCCTGCCTGTTAATTATTTCACCCGGTTCACGGCGAAATGGCACTTGATCTATAGTTAATGAGTCGCGATACTACTTATGTGGGATGTGCCTCTTGGAAATGTAGGAGGAATTTAGAAAAAAGATAGATTAATGTGAAACAAATATTGACTGTTTTTTTTTTGTATAAATTTAAATGTATATTTATATTATAAATTATAAATTTGCAATCCAATTCGCAAAAATAGGATAGATTTCAAATCCAATAAATTAAACAAGACTCTTTTAATTACGGTATTCTCACTGTATTTTTGAATTCTGAGTTTTGTTATATTTTACAATATTTGTGTACCAATATTTTTTCGGCTGTGGCGGAAAAAAATGTTTGTATTCATAGGGGGCAGGTCACGTCGTTCGGAAAACGGATGTTGTTAAAACATCGGAATTTTTTTTGTTGGTACTTTGTCTTTATTCAGAACCCGCAGTTTATTTTACCGGGATTTAAGAAAAAAAATGATTTGCATTACTTATGTACGAGATATTTTGGCTAAAACTATTCACACACCTACAGCTTCATTACTGCTTTGTGAAAATATTATTATTATTTTAATATAAATATTTTATTATTATTATTATCATTATTATATTATTCTCGTGAAAATAAATAATAAACGAAGCTACTTAATTTGCTCAATTATAAGTATCAAATTTATAAAGCTCGGAGACCTTTTGAGCAAATGCAATTGAAAATAATTTTGTACATCCGAGCGAGATGGTATCAGTCTTCATTTATTTAATTGAAATAAATTAATCAGGAGCCACGGTATAATACGACGTTAATGATGAGCCAAAAAAAAATGAGACAGAAATACTCGCGAAGTGCTCGGCTTATTTTAATTTACGTTGTTTAATCAAAGTCAACTTTGAATTTCGCTGATGCTCTTTTATTAGCCTGATTTACAGCTAAACTTTCGGTATAAATGTTTGTTTAAAAGCAATATCCCCGGAGTTTAATTCTACAAACGGACGCTACATCACGTACTTATTAAACAACTTCTTTTTATCCTTACTCCAAATGAAAAACTATTTAAAATTTCAATTACTCTCATTCTTTGCGTTTTCCACTTAAATGCTCGCGTATACGTAAATTCAAGAGTTATAGTTTTCAATAAGCTTCAGAGTAAATATGCATTGTACGTATGCTACTTTAAAAACTTATTTTCGCAGGTACGCGTAAATAAATTATTTCCGCAACCCCGGGGGGCTCATTAGAGATGAATCCCGGAATTAAAAATAAAAGCTTGAACCGACGGAGCCCGGGGAGAGCTGCTGCTTCCACGGCGGGATCCCCGGACTCTTCGAGAAGAAACAGAATCGGGCAATGAAAAAGCGCGGAATTATCAAGGTCCTCTAGGGCCGTTACGCTCCTTTTACGAGTTTCCCGGTCGACGGTTGCGAGAAGGAGTCAAAGGTACTTTCAAAATATGTTCCTTTTACTGTGGGGCCCCTCGTGCGCGCTTCGCTTCGGCCGAGCGAAGGGGAGTAAATCCTGATTTCGCCCGTCTCTCTTTCGACTTTTTTTTTTCTCCTCGCGATACTCCAAACACTTATTGACACGGTTTTAAATCTCCTGCCTTTTACGCGCGGAACTCCGCGGGGCCGCGGTGTTTTACGTCCCTCGACTGCCGGGCCTTATCATTGCCGTAATATCAAACAATTTCGCCAAGTCGTAAAGTTACTCCGGGCAAAAAATTCGAGCTCCGGTGAGAATCGACCGAGAACTTCTTGACTCTTGCTGGAGAAAGAGAGGAAAAAAGACAGAGGAAGAGAGAGAGAGAGAGAAAGGAGGAAGATACAGAGAGTGAGAAATGCAAGTTTCTTTTCCAACGGCAAAATTTACTTTAAAATGGGTGCTAAAAAATGCATATTCAATTACATAATTAATATTCATAATACTATGAAAACTGTGATAAACAATTTAAAATAAGACGAGAAAGTATGCTAACTATGTTATTTCATAAGCCAACTGCACAGTTAATAATTATTCTATTCATTTACCTCTTTTTTGAACATGCTTTTAAAAAATAAATGAATTCACTACTTATAAACATTATTAAATATATTATTACTCTCATAATGTGGAAGAGTGGAAAACAAATTACAAAAATTCATATTATACAAATCTTTGGTCGAAGTGACGAATGAAAAAAAAATGAATGAAAATGAATGAATTTTGAATGGAAATCGATTTGAAAATAACAATTTATCATCAATAAAATTAAAATTGAAGTACAATGTCAATGCCATTTACCAAACCATCGTTCCTAACAAAGAAAATCACATTTCAAAAAAGGCTAATTTTAATTTTGCTATTTTTAAAGCACTAGAGAAAAGTGAACTCTTTCAGAATCTGGTAAATCTGAGGTATCATTCGTACGATACCCTAAAAGTAGGCATTTTTTGAAATGTGCTTTTCTTCGTTAGGAACGATGAAACAAAGAGCGAGTCAGAGATTTTGATATATTTGCACTAGTCAAAAAAGTAGAATTATGTGCATATCATAAATGTCATAAATACATATCGCAGATTCATTGAGCACAACAGTGAGAGGAAGAGAAAGATATATATATGTAGAGAGAGAGGGAGAGAGAGAAGCTTACATCGGGGATTACAAGGCGCGGAGCCTCGTCCCGGAGCGATCCGAAATTGCTGCGGGGGCGCGCCTCGAACGACTAGACCTCCTCGGCGCGCGGCTCCGCGTCAATTCTGAAATCTATTTTTGCCCTGCGCAAACGTCGCGTGTGCGCCCGCGACTCATCAACAATGCGCATTCTGCCCGGCCGCGTAATCTCGCCTGCGCTGCTCCCGTTTTCTTCTTCTTTTTTTTTTATGCGAGCGGCGCGGCCATTCTTTTATTTTTCAGCGATCAATAGTAGTCGCGCCAAGCGAAACGGCTAGGCGCGCGCGCGCGTCCGATTAGCGGGACAAATAGCCGCGAGTGACTCCGTTGCGAGCTGAAAATGAAGCCGCGCGCAGTGGTTTCTCCTTTTTTTTGCGACGAGCTCGCGTTGAGTTTGTTGCGCGCTTGTGTATACGGCGCTTATTGTTTTAATAACGTGAGGTTACTGCTTTTCGATAAAATTTGAATGATATTGATGATGCGGGCTTACTAGGAGCACACTGACAATCATAAGCCTGGTTTATTTATCATTTTGAGAATTAAATGTTAACTTAATTATTTATTTAAGAGGCAATATTCTAGATCATTATTAATCAATAATAATGTTTTAAAATTAAATTAAAATGATTTTCCATGACAATCTGTCATTAAAACTAATTTCCTATACCATTTCATACTACTCCACATTGGGATTAGAAATCGTATACCATTTCATACTACTCCACATTGGGATTAGAAATCAGAGTTGCCGATATTGCACATTTAATTGACAGTCACGAACCTGAAGTTTAAATTAAAACTTTCGCTATTTATGGAAATATTAAGCAAGTTTCAGTACACATAAACTAGGCCGATTTTGGGCACTTTTCTGAAGCGGTGCAGAATCGGCCTAGCCTTCTGCATCCCTCTTCGTGAGCCAGAATTAGCCTAGCATTTTTTGCTCTACCTTGGTACATTCGGCCTAAGGTTTTTCGCTCCACCTATTTTCTGGAACTCAAGGTTCCAAGAAGAGCGATTGCTTTGACAAAGTCATCTATACATAATAATATATACTGTAAATCATTATCCAATTATAGGGTACTAGCTAAATAATTTCACTGAATCAACGTAACGTTTTTTCAAATTAATATTATTTAATGGATCCAGAGAAATGTTTAGATGAAACTACTACAATTTTTTCAGTGCATAGTAAATCATGCAAGCGAGGAGTTTCTCGATAGACGTGGATGTTTATTCGTATAATCGTCGCCACGAACATAGTCAACATCATCACACTACCTAGAATGAGCTTGCGTTCAAAACTTTCTAATTAAATGTGAAGAAAGTATACATCATTTTTTATTACTTTTGCACGAGCAGTTTTTAATTTGTATGAAAAACGATACGTGATCTCGCATTATATTTTGCTAGGATGAGAAAAGGCTTTTGTTGAGTCTGCTTTAGGCTTTTCTTAACAAGTAAGTTTATATACGCATCAATTTTCCATTCAAGATTCCCCGAACTGTATATAACTTTCTTAAAGAAGCCGAGTCGAATTGAATACTATTAGATTTCAAGTCTTTCAAGCAAATGAATGACGTATTTGTTACCAAGAAGTAACGTTATTAATTTAACCCTTACCTCAAATAACAATATTTTCCATCATTTTATCCAAGCCACCACAATTAGCCTTTCGTAACAAACTTTTAGTCTAATCTAAAATGATTAAAACTACCCAAGCTATAATCTAAGTAAAATGTAAGATTACACAAAAAGCACCTCTTTCCCAGCGTGCCTATTATCGTTGAAAGTCCGAGAAAATGGACTAGCACATCAAAGTGCTCGGAGGAAAGCAAAGCTGGGAAGACGGGATCGCGAGGTTCTTTCATAGCTCCCCCCGATCCCGCTAAACTTTGAGCCGGCGCGCGAGATGAAGTGGGTATGCATAAAGGTCGCGGCGGGAGGGGGGGATCGATTGAACGTGGTCCGCTCACCCCCATCATGTAGGCCGAGGTTACGCGCGCGCGCGCCTTTGTATCCGTCCCCGCTGCCGGGTTAACTCAATGAGATCCGTCGGCGAGTCATGCGCGATGCTCCTCGCGATACTAATGCCGTAAATCCCGTTACCCACGCGTCGACGACTCGCCACCGCTCAATGGGATTCCGGTGATGTTAAGGGAATTGCAGGCATTGGTTGCGCAGGGGGATGGCTTTTCGCTTTTGGAACCTGGAGCCTAGAAGTAAACTTTGGAAGCTAGAAGTAAAGGGTGAATTTTTTAAGGGAATGTGGGATTGAATGAGAAAGTCAAAACATTGACTTTATGGTGATGAACGTGTAGCCTTGCGTACGTGTGCTCGCATACGTAGACGGACACTCGCTCTATCTCACTTGCACATATGAATATATCAGAAACTTAATAGGTTGTGAAAGGATTAAGGAATCGATGAATAATAAGTCAAATTTTATTAATTAATCTGTGCTACGTATTAGCATCTTTATTACTGTCCTCTTCGCAAGTATCATAATATTTATTATTATGTAAAATTTACAAGTCATAATTATTTAAAATTGTGAACGTCTCAGAATATCTTACCAGTAGTATTTGTCAAGTTGTAAAAAGCTTATAGTCATTAATATTCGTACTTAGTAACATGTATAACTTTTTCTTAAATTAAACAATTAAACAATGAAGATAATTTTAGTAGAAATCGTTGCACTGTAATTGTATCTTTTTTCGTTTTATTTTATATTTTTGTTATCCACAATCGATTTTTAAGTGAAGCTTGTCTTATGAAAAAATTTTCATCCGAATTTCATGGTCATTTACTTTGCAATAACTAAATAAAATTGTCTTTCCTTTAGAAAAAACAACCACACCTCTTAAAAACTGTGTCATTTTTACGTAAGTGTCTTGCACTTCACCGAATACCATAATTTTCTCATCATTAACACTTGATTGCCCCACATTCCCTTAATTATGCCAATTTGAAAAATTTACTTTTGCAAGTACTATACCTCGCGCTCGCTCGGGGACTTCGACGCTTGGGAGGGTCTCGGCAGAGATTCCAAATCGAGTTAGCCTGATAGCGACAGCTCGAGACAACGCGTTGGGATCGATGACTAGCTGTTGCGAGTTTTCTCCCGTACGGCCGGCTTCTGCGCTTAATTCATGGCGCTTACTCGCAGGTATTTTAGTTTCATCTTCGACGGAAGTTTCCGTATTTACACGGCGAAAATTAACAAGAAACTTCGAGTATGAGCATTACTCTTCTTCGTGGAAGTTTAATTTCGAAATTGAATGGTTAATTATTCTATTGCTTTGTTATAGTAAAATTGGATTTTTTTAGAAAATTGCGGAATCCATTTGATGGTTTGCTCACAGGCTTGTATTTTCATGTATTTCTTCTGAATATTTCATTGTACATACAAAAAAATTCTCTGTATTTTTAAGTAAACCCGCTTTTGTACATTGTGAACTGAATACATTTTTATTGATTATGGCGTAAAAGGATTTAATAATTCTTCTTTTTGCACGGTTAATAAAAGTCGACGCGCTTTTTAACGAATAATTCAATTTTGTAAACTTTTATTTTAGTTCATAATCGCCTTTGAGATGAGCCAATTTAAAATTAATTGTAAATGAATGCAAGGGAAAATTCGTAAAAGATTTATCTTGTTCTAAACCAGTTAAAGGCTTCTTTTCAGTTCCTCAATCCACTTGAGCGAAGCCACTGCAATGAAAATCTGAATAATCAGGAAAATCCTCCTGTCTTATATTAACCGAATGCGAAACTGAAGTTTGGAAATCTACTAAACTGACATCAACATTTTATTTATTACTTAAATAAAACCTCTACGGATTTCATACATAATCGTCTTGCATCTGGGATTCCATCTAATTATCAAAGTCCGAATTTTTGCATAATAAAACGATCTATAATACTGCAAGAAATGCAAAACACAGCTATCCTTCACACTAGAATTTCTGCGTTTAAAATCCCTCTTTATTATCGCTTCGGAGCTTTGGAATGGCTTGCCGTCTCGTGTTGTTTGCAGCCAGTCACTCGCGTCATTCAAATCGAAATTGTTCGAATATTTGCGCAATCATGAGCGAACTACTATACGTGATCTGCGATACGCTGTATAACTTTGAAACTACATTTACATCCCTGCTATTTACTTTTTTTTTTATTTTTATTCATCATTTGTTATATTCTACGATTATTTATTTTACTTTATATTTTTATATTTTTAGTGTATTTTACACACTACACATTTAAATTTTTATTTTATTAAACTTCACTCCACGGTCTAGTCTTCTCTGGTGAAATTAATAGAAAATTGATTTCTCTTTCTCGCTCTCTCAATCCTGAGGGGCTGTTGGTGATGGCATTCTCATATATTATATAATAAGTAAATTAGCTTTAAGGGAGATCTCA
>UXGC01001000.1:0-39971 GCA_900480045.1 Eurytoma adleriae
TAATCTATAAAGAAGTATTTTACGCTCGCTTTTTAGGCCGCAAAAACGCGAAAATCGTGCATGTGTTACAAAAAAGTTTTTAAATTTAAATTGCTAAGTATTGTTTTGCATATTTATTATAAAAAATGTAAATTTAGTATAAAAAATATCGTTTTCCTCTTCTGCGCGCTTCTTTCGTTACAGAAGACGGTCTTCTTTTTTCCTAATAATACGGTTTATTTGATTTTTTCAATAGGTGCGGTAAATAAGTACATTAAAAAACTTACATTATAATAAACACATTGCGTAGGTGTACTTCCAGTCTTGATTACATCGTCGTAATTTCTGTGATCGATTAAGAAAAGACCACCGGGCTTTACGCATTTTTCAAAATTCAAAAGCGCTTGCCTGAAATAAATGAATGAATTTAATGATACGTTGTAAAAAATTCTTTTTAATTGCTAAACATGTCGCAGTAAATATTGCAAAATTTCAAAGTAAAAAAATTGCGTTTACTTTTGTTCTCGTTGATCTCCGTAAGAATCCAACAAGTGAGCAAAGCTGTTTCCAAGACAAATCACGGCATCGAAACCTTCTCCGATTAAATGCTTAATGTCCTCTGATACTGTCAGCCAATTAGCTTCTTCAATGACTGTAAAATGATAATTTCAAGTTAAAATTTTACATAAAATTAATCCAAGATAAACTGTGTTCATTATCATTGCATTGTATGCACAATTTTATTCAGTAAAAAATAATTTTTTAAAAAGCAGATTTTTTTTTATATCAGCAAAGGTATAAAATGGTCGGCAAAATGTTAAAATCTTACATCTCATGAGCTTCTATCTAAAATAAGGCGATAATAGAGAAGTAGCCATTAGAGATTAAAGCTTTCATCAAAAGAATTAATTAATCTTTTCTTTTTATTTCTCGTGAAATATCATTTTTTAATAAAGTTTCACTGATAAGACTAAAGCGAATGTTAAAAGCTCCCTATCAGGTCATTAAACTTTTTGAGTTGAAAGCTTTTATTTATATCGCTAACTTTATATAACCAATAAAATTTTTTTAATAAGACAATTAATAGTCTCAAATTTTAGCTTTTTTCTTTATTTCTATTTTTCTTGCATTTTTACACAATTTCTGTGTTTTAAAAATAATTAACGTTTTTGTAAAATTATGTAATACTCATAAATATTTTAAATAAATCATTTGTTTTATTATTTTTACTAAATGCCAAGATTGCGTTATTAATTTAAAATGAGATTGACGATGAAACATCGCCGGGACAAATTTATTCTTTTAGAGGTGTATTTCTTTTAACATAAAAAACGAATGAAACTCAGAGATTTTTATACAGACATATATAGAATAAAAAAAAACCATACTATATTTTTAATAAAAAAAAAAAGTATAATTTCCGTATAAACGACACTTAAATTGTACGTTTTAATTAAATTGTAAAACCATCAAATGAAGAAACTCACTCCAGTTATCGAACGCAGGTTCCTTGCGCCGCTCCCACCTGGTCCTCAGCGCGTGCTTGAGCATCTTGTCGGAGGCGTCGACGCTGACGACCTCGAAGCCCTCCTCGAGCAGCATCGTGGAGTCGACGCCGGTGCCGCAGGCGAGGTCGAGGACGCGCCTGCAGCCCCTCTCGCGCAGCAGCCCCACCAGGAAGTCCCGGTAGTTGCGCTTGCGCTGCCTGCGGTCGCCGATGAACACCTCCCAGACCTTGGCCGCGCGGCCGTCCGCGTACTGGTCCCGCACACCCTCCGCCGCCGCGCCCAGCGAGCGCGTGTGGAACACCAGATCCATGTTCGCTGTCACTGATGAGTTTTTTTTTATTTTTATTTTTAGGTTTCTTTAGTTGTCTTTTATGTACAGGGGGCAAAGGTAGAGTTTTTTGTGCGTTTTTCGCCCTTGGGCGCAAATGTTGTACTTTGCGCTCTAGGGCGGCAAACGGACACTTTGCGCCCGCTAGACAAGCTTGAATGATTAATAAAGTAAAAGAAAAGAAAAAGGTTTATGTTTTGTCCTCGATGCTATTGTCAATCTTATGTCGATAGGGCGAGAATCATCTACTTTGTGCCCGTGTCACTGGAAAGTACAGTTTTAAAACATAGGGAGTAAAAAGCAACTTACATAACTTTTTGAAGTACGTATACCTTAATAATTAAAAAATTAAAATTTGTTAATAGTATCGTTGTTTTTTCATAATATAATTCAAAAAAATATGAAAAATATGATCCATATAACGAACGTTTACAAGGAATTACTTCTGTACACTTCGATGTGAATGAAAATGAAAAAAAGGTTACATCGTTAAGTCTGACTGTGCAATTATTCAATTTTTAATTTTTTAAACTATTTCAACGTTTAAGTACGATTTAAATCGCGACGTACGATAGAATTTTAGGGTATTTCAATTAAATTTTTCGCACTCCACTTAAGTAAATTTACTTTAAAAAAATAATCACGCACCTTTTCCTTCAACAGATCCAGATAATCAACAGCTTTTATAATGAAAAAAAATCAATTTCCTTTAAAACACCGTCAGTTTATTAAAAAAAGATTCAATCCTCAATCATCTCCAAAATTTTGCAAACGAGTGAACGAATTACATACCGAAGTACTACTGCGCGACTGGAGAAAGCAGATAAAGTCGGAACGATCCGGTACCGGCGCCTCGGTGGCCAATATCGAATGGAAAAACCGTAGGCGAGCGAGATCGAACCGCTTTATACGAAAATACGGGGCGATTCGACGCCTCCCTAATCGCCGTTATATATTTATTGTTTTTTTGCCGCTCGATGGGGAGCGCGGCTATTGACAATCGCGGTGGCGAAATGCCCCGCGCTTGGTAACAACTTGTTTTATCAATCGGACGATTAAAAAAAATCGTGTCTTTGTTAAAGAGCTTTTGTTTTTGCTTGTTCTCGTACGTTCGCTTTTGAAATTTTGAAAATTTGTTTATTTTTATCATTTTATTACTTTTTTTTAAAACATTTGCTTACATCATAAAGTTGAGTTTTAAATGATGCATAAAAATTTAACTATATTGAATTATGAACAAACTACTTCAGTATTGTACACGTATATCAGGAAAATTAGTAAAAGTTTATTTGAAAATTGTATAGGTCTTTTTCTATTGATGTATATCAAGAAGAAATAGTATAAAAGAACTAAATTGAATAATTTTCTTGTATGTGCAGTTTTAGATTGACAAGTGATTTATGATATTTAACGTAAAATTTAGTGAATATTTATCTTTGTTATTTGTTACTTCTCAAATTCTGTTGGCGCTTAAATTAACGGACGATTATACCAGTTTGCGCAAAATATTCTGGATTATTGTAATTAGTCAATTACGACAAGATATAACAAGCATACAAGATACGTTGCAAAATAAGTTGTTGAATTTTTTTACTCAATACTTAACAAAAAGATTATTTGCGTCATGACAATAAACGTTCAACATATTTGTTCAACCAATAATTAAATTTAGTCAAATTTAGAATTAATCAAAATTAATTTATTTTTTAAATCGCTTATTCCAAATGTCTTAAAGATATTTTTTTACCAAAAAATATTTTTTAACGAAGTAAAAAAGAAAGAAATGTTGAAAATATTTTCGATGTGGATACTTTCTTGGATAAGTTATCTTTCGGAAAAACACTGTTAAATCAATTGGAGATGCATCGGGTTGATGTGATAATAATGAGGATGAGTAAAAATTATCTTCAGTTACTTCTTGATTCCAATCGGAATTTACTTATTTATTTTTATTTCTGTTGTTTTCAAAACAATGGAATGGAACTTTTTAAAAGGCATTTGCAAATATAACTGATAACTGCGAAAACAATTTGTAAGAGTAAATACTTTTAAATTTTTTGACAAATTCTAATGTTTTTTTTTGTTTAAATTAGTATTTACATAACAACTAATATTACTATGTAAATAATTCTTACAAACTAAATAGCTCAAGTGATAAAATATATCTACTCTCCTATTTCTTTTGGAAGATCAATTCAAAAATATTTATGTAACTATTTTCAAAGAATTTAATGTCTTTATAAAAGTATAAAATGAAATTTTACAATTTTCTATACAAGGATAAGAAGAAAAAAATAGAAGAAGACATACCTCCTTTTTCTATTTCAATTTACATACATTACAAGGATTCATAGATTATCAACATATTTTTCAAATGAAATACTATTTTATTTTTAAAAAAGAAAAAGAATCAATGAAAACATAGATTTGATTAAGATAAAGTTGATAATTCAACATAATCGTGGTATAAACATTATTTATAACAAAAAAGAAAAATTGTAAATCTGCATATTAAATATATTTTTCACAACCATTCAGAAAAAAAGAGAAAACCAAGTAGCATAGGGTTTTAGAAAGAAACGTGTGACAAAAGTACATTCGAGTAGTTTCTGGTGTAAAATACTGTAATTAGCACAAGATACACAATGCGAGTTGCATAATTTCATGGATAAATTACATTAACAAAAGTTGCTACAATTCAACACTAACAATAAAGATGGTAGCTTGAACCTCCCTAAAATGTTTCTCGTACAACCTTCTACAAGTAAGTCCAAGACTTGAATAGCCATCAAAATTACATTTCAACTTCATCAGGCAAACATTCGCATCGATAATCATTATCCTACTTCTTTCGAGTTAAAATTTAAAGAGAAAAAAATACAGAGGACTGTGAACTACTTAAGTATCACTTGCTTCCCTTTCATGGTTAATTAGGGCCCTTCTGTTGAGTGTTTCCTTGAAAGGTAACAAGCAATCTCAGATGGAATAATAATGCGGCAGTAACAATATTCATTTCCTGACTTACTATTCATTATCACAATTTCTTTTTTTTTTTACATATTTTAGAGTGTTCATCTTTAGAGTGTTTTAAAGCATTGGCAGTATTTTGTGCTTGAAAGTGAAGTAAAAAGAGACTATACTTGATACTAAAGACACTTAACAAGCTACTGAAGTGTCAATATTTTATTGGAAAAGACTAATCTTATTTGTAAGACTTGGACACCCTTCATTAATTAAAAACAGTTATTTTAATTGTTATTCTTGAACTATGAAAATTTTAAAAATTGTATGATTTCAAATTTTTAGATTATGAGCCTGAAATTTAGTATTCCTTTCTTTAAAAATTCGTCAACAATGGAAATGAATCACAATCTTACATTATTGTTTTGTCTCTTAATACTGTATAATAACATAACTACCTTAAATTACATTTCATAACTTTATAAATTTTAGATGAACTATTTTACAAATTTGTAATGGCTTAATAATATACAATTTACCAATTACATATATTACATAAAACTTGTAAGAAGTTTTAATCATAACAATCTGTGATTTAGGCAATTTATGTTAATTTTATTTTTTCATTAATGTTTAATAGGAATCATTAACAAAACAATAAAATATTTTTGTTGTCATATATTTTATAATTCATTAAAAAAATTATGAAATATTTTATGTAATACAAAATTATGGTCAAATACTTTTACAATTGGCCTAGGAGATTTACAAAATTGCAAAGAAAAATTAAAATACATTGAAAATAATGAAAAAATTTCTATTCCAAAGCAATGAAGGGTGCCCATGCCTGCTATTTTAACAACATTATTGTATAAGGGAAAAGAGATAGAACTTTATAGAGATAGAGATAGAGGAAACCAGACATCATATCGCATGGTTCTGATTATGACTTTGCTCACAAGAGTTCCTTCTTCATAGGATGCAACAACGGGGTTCAATTTATTTCTCCTTCATAAGTCAATTAACTGTCATTATCTTAAGTCTAAATCACTCTCTCATTTAGTTATGACAATTGGGCAATCATCAGCTGCCTCTTGTGCTTCGTTATTGTTGGAGGCACTAACCTCATATATTCTTCAAATCTTCCGGTAGATCATTCTTAGGATGTTTGTTTTCAAAGTGCTGCTTGTATGTTTTTGGATCCGGCATCTGAGCCTAAAATTATATAATGAATTAAAATATATTCAAGATAAAAACGTCAATAATTCAAATATCATTTTTACTAACTCAAATATTGAAGATCAATACCTCTCATTAGAAAGTCTCTTTAAACTTTCTACGAATTTCTATCATCAATATAAAACATGTCATGATAAATTTAAAACTTTCTTCGAGTTTCTAGATTCGTTATGCAATTAATAAACTCCAAAAATCAAAAGTCACAAACGTCACGAGTACCAAACATTTGTAACAAATTTCCAGAATTTAAATTTTGATACGAACCTTGCAGACACTGCAGACGTGAACCAGAGCTTTCTGGGCAGCCTTCTTCTGGTCATTGGCGCTGTGGCCCTGCTGCTTCTTCTGCTTAGCGAGCTTCTCCTGGGCTTTAGCCTGGGACTGGAGTTTCTGCTGTCCTCGAGCCATCCTAAAGGAAAATCCAAGTCGATCCTAGCGTCAATAGCACTGAAATACACTAACAAAAAAAAAAAGAAAATAACAGCGGTTAGCGTCCAGTCAACAGATGGAAGGACAACAAACACACAGCGGTCAGCGGTGAAAAATTCGTCCCGACAATGGGAGCCGCGGCGCGTTCCAAACAAAACGATCGCGAATCGAACGCCTCGGCGTCCGGGGTGCCTTATCGAGCGACTGCTGTACGCGAGCCACGCGGCCCCCGCCGGAATAGACACGCGATCGATTCGCACCGAAATCGGAGCACACACGCGGACTCGCGTCCCTCTTTACTCATCATCATCTCTCGCGCCACTTTTTTTTCTCGCCGTAACTGTACATCACGAAGTAGCTGGTTACTCACCCGACTGCACACGCCGCCTTCTTCAGCCACGGGATCCGTACGAGGCCTGGCCGGGGACTGACCGACGGGTCGCGGGAGGATGGGACGTGCGTCGGAAGGCGACGGGGAAAAGCGGCGCCGCGTGCTCCTCTTATTTAGGCCCCAGCTGCGCGGTTTTTACCGTGGGTCTCTTCCGTCTCCGTCTCGCGCGAGCGGCACACGGCGCACACTACACAGCGCCTATATGGATCCGATTCCGGAAAGCGGAGTCGTCGTCGGCTTACTTATTTTTTTTTTTTTTTTTTTTTTTATTTCTATTGGAGAAGGCGCGAAATAGGCGGAAAAGTGCACGCGAGGTTGAAGACACTGGACTCGCGGATCGCGGCTGAATTGAAGTTCGCCGATTGTCTATAGATTTCGCGCGGGGCGCGAGAATCGAGATAGCGGCGCGCCGCTATTTTTGAATTTTGCTGATTAGAATTGACGCGGCTATGACAATGTGAGGGTAATAAAAGTAATAAATTGATAAATGTTGGCCATTAGGCAATGATTTAACTCATTTTAATAACAATAAATATTATTTTAATAATAATAATAATTGATGAGTTATTGATGTATGCGAGGATGATAGTCGCAATACACAATAAAAATGTAATGATGGAAATTTATAAGAAGAGACAAATGATAATATGAGAGACAATTGATTCATATTTCTGGTATAAAAGTATTTCTATTCAACATCCGTTTTTAAATACCTATATTTTTGAATATTTTCTAGCAAAGATCAAAATCTGCATTTTTAATAAGTAATTCACAAAAGTGAACATTTTTAAACAAAAATAAACATTTTTACTTAACTCTGCAAAATTGGAATTTAAAAAAGGTCTTGTTTATTTAAAAAAAATTAAAAACCTTCATTTTTATTTTAAGAATTTTATTAAGTGCTCATATTACTTTTTAAAATATAACCAACGTAAACACTTTTACTTAAGTTCGAACGGTGATTAACGGTGATTGACACTATATAACGCAATAACCAAAATAACTCAATAATTCATCTTCAAATTCAATAGTTTCTAGTTATCGCACTTAAAAATGACTCTTATTTAATCAGTTAATGTAAAATTATGAAGTTAACTAAAAAAAATGGAAATAAACAATAAAAAAGGCAACAAGGATAAAAGCTCCACCGAAGACCAAACTTATATTTTCAAATTCAAAATGGAATAATCGATATAAATCGACCGCATCGATATCGGTACCGATGTCCGTTGGCGAAAATGGTGACTCATCCGGTGCGTTTACGAACGCCCCGTATCCAGTCGCCCGATCCAGTGTGTTGTGTGTCCAGACTCGGCCTATCCGCGCGTACATACCGAAGCCCTCGATCCGGAACTCCCAGTGCAGCCTTAAAATCGCAGCGGTGCGCGTCGGCTCGAGACTAAATACAGCGCGATCTCCGGTCACCGCGTCGTTGGATCGATGCGTCTGCGAACGCCGTGGGCGAGCAGTGGCTGTTTCCTCCGAAACATGGCCGCACGTCGTTCCGCCGAGGAGTATCGCGAAAAGTGAGGAGGCGAGCTCGAGGAGGAGGCGAGCCCCTGCTGCGACGTGAGGAGTGCGAGTGCCGCAGGAGTAGTGCCCTACCCTTGGACGGCGTCCTCGCGGACGCGCGCGTCCCAGCCGACGTACACCGACGGAGTCCGCGCGAGCAGTATCCGCAGTAGCAGCCCCGAGCGGGAGTCCGCGAGCGAGGAGTGCCGAGCGCAGGGCCCCCGGGGGGAGTCGCGCGCCGAGACGGTCGGCCGTCGACGTCGCCGAGGCCGAGGTCACCCATGAGCTCGATACACTTCGTCGTCCATCCCCTGCCCGGGACGGACGACCAGCTGAACGACAGGTGAGTGCAGCGGTGTGGAGGAGCCTCCCCGCCCCCTCCGTCCCCCTCCCGCCCCCGGGGACGCGCGTCGCCCCGCCGCCGAGGGTCGACCTCGCTGTTTTGGAGCGGACCGCAGGGGACACGCGCCCCGTGCGTGTGCCACTCGCGGGCGTGTGTGCGGGAGTCAAGCGTAGATCGTCTGTGAAGGCTATGTACGATAGGCCCGCGGTCTACGAGGTCTAGGCGGCGTGACGACTCGCGACGTTCGGCCGTTGATGATTATTGCACGAGGCTGGAATGCGTGCCCCCGGCTCGTGATCTCCTCGAGGGATTACGTGTCCGATGCGGGCGAGGAGTTACCCGGCGGCGGCGGGGATTGTTGTTGTTGGTCATGGTTGACCGTGTACCACGTTCATGCAGGGGGTTTCATATACATGAGTCAATGAATAGACTGTTGACGAGCTGAAATATGATAAATTAGTTCAAAACCCAGCATTGATACACATGTCTGTTTCACCATCTGTCGATGGTACAGATTTAGTTTGAATCAATGCTTGTTTTATTATTTACAACTTATTACTTATTTGACGCATATTTAGATAGATCAAATGTATAATATATCTTTTAAATCTTATTGCTACCTATTTCACAATACTACTACAATCGTATATATTACACATGTAATAATTAAAAGTGAATATAATTATTACATACATTTTTTATAAAAGAATTAAATCGAGAACTTATAAAAAGGTATCATTTGCATGCAAGATACTACTTTGTAATACTAGGTTAAATGAATCTTAAATAGTAGTCATTCATGTACTATAGATATACTTACTTTTCTAGAAGAAAAATCTAATGTTTCCTATTTATTAGCAAAGACTATCATTTATCAAATTTAGTAACATAAATTCTGCTAAATGCTTTTATTAGAAAGTTATTCTCAAGTCAATTGAATTATTGCGTTTAACGTGCAAGAATAAAACTTAATTTTATTTATTTACCCTCTTTACGTTAATTAAAAATTTATATACTCTAACCTAAGTATAATTAACATGATACTCCTTTACAGCAGTCATTTTGGTCATTTTAAATTTGAACAATTATTGAATACATTATTCTTATATATCAAAGAACAGAAATTATTATTTATTTATTCGGAACGAGTTCAATTTTAAACATTTATACAACTGATCCAATTATTAAAAATTTCTAAAAATGTTAAACATCCATTTTTCTATTTTAATTATAAAATTTCATTGGCTAATTGTAATATATACTGATTTCCATATTATTTAATTTGCAGATTAAAGGAAGTTGCTGAAAAAATCAACAGATATGGTTTTGTCACACCACCAGCCCTTAATGGGCTCAAAGCATCAGTCAAACGAATTGTTGTTGGACCATCACATATTGGATTACTTATGGACGATAATAGAATTTGCCGCGTTGCTTTCACAGTTCTTTATGACAGATTGGATCTACGGAAAAGCGAACCCACTAGAAAGTAAGTTTAAATATGAGTTATATATATATACTTAATAAGCGATTAAACCACTATATTTATAATCAATCACTTATCTATAATGAAATTTTTATATTGTTAGATTTAATTGAATTTATCAAGTTTTGAATTTCTTCTTTTTGAAGTATCGACTACAGTAAACAGAAATCTTTCAAAAAAATATATACACAAACAATGCTTGTCTCTATATTCCCCAAAAAAAAACAAACAAAACATTGAAGTGTTATTACTTTATCACGGGATTCTACGTTCATCAAGATTTTATGGTCTCATAATCTGAAACAGAGCAAACCACTCGATTAGTATAAAAACTGTGTCAATCAAGTTTAGAA
Source organism: Eurytoma adleriae (assembly GCA_900480045.1). Lineage (NCBI taxonomy): Eukaryota > Metazoa > Arthropoda > Insecta > Hymenoptera > Eurytomidae > Eurytoma > Eurytoma adleriae. The sequence continues at coordinate 10,530 of UXGC01001000.1, forward strand.
CAACTAAATTTTTTCTGAACTAGAATGATTTTTCACACACAGTGATTTTCGAATTTCTCAATCTTCCACATTATGAGAGTACCTCTCCTTATATAACAAAAATCAATCAATGCAAAAGCAAGCTAAAAATTCACGCAACCCGATGTCGCGTTCTAAATCCGATGCGACTTTTTTTTTGCAGTAGCACGAGCAAGAGCCACGTGGGAAACACGTCGTCTGCTCCGAGCAGCAGCGGCAACACGAGCGGCGGCGGAAGCGGCGGCGGCAGCGGGAGCAGCAGCGGTGCCAGGGCCAACATCTCGCGCTCGCGCGCCCGCATAATGCGCAACAGCTCGGCGATCCGCGGCGGAGGCAGCGGCAGCGGCACCGTCGCCGCGGGTGGTGGCAGCGGGAGCAGCGGCGGCGGCAGCAGTGGTCGCATCGGCCCGCCCGGCGTCATCATGGGCGGCGGGAGCAGCGGCAGCTCCCGGCCCATCGTCTCCGTACCCGCGCCCTTCGTGCCCGAGGATCTCATTTCGCAGGTGCGTTTTTTGCAAATTTTGTCGATTGAATTCATTACGTTCACCGGCTTAAATCTAAGGCTGGGTCTATGCGTACCAAAAATCCTCGTAAATACGTGAATTTAAGAAAAACTAAAGAACGAAATTCTCGTCTTTACGTGACTGCAAGTCTTTTATTCACGTAAATGCACGTATTTACGTGAATTTAAGGAGAATTTCTTTAGTTTACCTTAAATCAAAGTATTTGCGTGGATTTTTGGTGTAAATAGACACTCCACAAATCTAATATTTTCTTGAATGATTCATTGAAACTTTTTTTTATGAATAGATTAACGGCATTTATTAATTACATATAAATAAGTGATTAGGATTTAATTTTTAGTTATTCAGAGTTTATATAGCAGACTTATGTACAGCTGTACAGACACCTAGTTGACCTGTTTCACTTCTTCAGAATTTAGTTTCATTGTTTTATATTTTGTAATTAACATTTATGCGACAGTAACTACTTTGATGTTTAATAAAAATTTATTAAATTATAGGCTCAAGTGGTGCTCCAAGGAAAAAGTCGTAATCTGATTATGCGGGAACTGCAACGCACGAATTTGGATGTAAATTTGGCAGTAAATAATTTGTTGTCAAGAGATGATGAAGAAGGGGACGATGCCGAGGATGCAGCGGACAGTTATGTACCAGAAGATCTGATATCACTATTAGACGGAGGATTCAACAATGAACATTCCGTTATTATTGATGCCGATGCAATGTTTTCTGACGATGTTTTTGGTTATCCTGGAATGAGAGGGTAGGTTTAAATTTAATTTCATTAATGAAAAATTATAAATTCAAAAAGTAAAACTATATTTGAAACATAATTTTCGCTTTGCAGAAGCCGCACTAATTCATCACGTAGACTTGGAAATGATCGCGACAGTGAACGATCTACTGAGCGAGACAGAGATCGGGATAGTTTCCTTCGCTGGAGAGATCGCCAGTACTACGGGCCACGTCGTTGGCTTGAGAGTGCACTGAAAGATTCATGGGAAAAAGATCCAGGTAAAAAACAAACATTGATTCGCTTCTTATTTTTCTTTTTTTTTTAGTTTGATTAAGTAAAAAGAATTTAACTAAATTCTTTAATATATAAAAGTCAAATCACTTTTTTTTAATTTTAAACGCAATAAAACTATATCTTTAAGTATTTTGAATCTTAAATGATTGTTGAGCTATTAAAAACACTTTTAATAGCTCAGTGTATATATTTTTTGTCAAATCTAGAAATCAAAAAGAAAGAGTTGGCGTCGCAAAGTCCTCTGTGGATATCCGAGGAACTGGAGTGGTGGAACGAACGTGGAGGCGAGTCGGCACCACGCTTCGTTCACATTGCCGCTCTTTACAGCGAATTAATCGCTATTTCATCGACGGGGCAGCTGTACCAATGGAGATGGTCTGACTCCGAGCCATACAAGCATCCAGATGTACGCTTTATATTTAATAAAAAAATAAATTCATAAACATTTATGGGATTACTTCTAATTAAAATAAAATTTTTACAGAATCCAAACATACATCATTCAAAAACCGTGGCACTAAATCTGGCGGGAGAGAAAATTGTAAACATATCTGCAACGGCCATTCGTTGTACAGTCAGTACGGAAAGCGGAAAGGTGGCTACTTGGCTTGATGAATTACTGGGACACGTTGCATCGAGATTAGAGCATCCGGCGCAGGCCTTTACTGAATTCACTCTGGATAAAATTGTTTCATTGCACACCTGTGCACTTTACACCGTCGCTCGACTTGAGAGTGGAGCACTTTACTGGTGGTTGGTATTCAATTCCTCTTTTTATTGCATATTTTTGTAAATCAATAAATCACAACTTTTTTTCTTCTTTAGGGGTGTCTTACCATTTCCTCAGCGGATGAAATTGTGGGAGAAATACAAGGCCAAGTCTAGAAAACACAGACCTTCTAATGTTGTATCCGCTGACATTACTTACGGTAGTCATGTGTGTATGAAAAATAGTCCGATTTATCAAGCAGGAGCAATAGGTAATTAATAATTAAATAAATTATTGAAATTTGTTTTAATTATTTTAATTTCATGACTTACTGGACTGTTTACTTTCCTTTGTAGGTTTCACAATAGCTAATGGTGTGCCAAAAGTAGGACAATTGTTGTCTGCAGTATGGAATCTAGACGCAATTTGTCGTTTTAAAATTTTACCTGCCGGAATATTGCCACCCAATGTTACGTCAGATAAACGAGAGTCGAACGGAAATGGATCCTCTAACAACACTAATAAATCGAGTCATAAAGAAACGGCCGATAGAATTGACATGCCTCCACCACCGTCTCCTGCCTCTAGCACTTGCAGTGATACTGGAAGCATTACAACTAGCCACAGTAATTATTCTTTATTTTGTTTTAATTTTATTAGTGCGAAATTTTTGTACATTTTTAATAATTTAATAAATTAAATCATTTTTATAGAACGTCAAAAGCGTATGGCTCCAAAAAGTGAGGGTGAAGCTGACCGCAAAGACGAAGAAGATTGGCATTTAAAAGACGTTGTTTTCGTTGAAGATGTTAAGGTACTTCCGATTGGAAAAGTAATAAAAGTTGACGGATGCTACGTAGCTGTTAAATTTTTCTCGAAAGATGTGAAAGAAAAAGACAAAGAGAAGGAAAAAGAATATAATTCCGATTATAGGGATGCTACAACAGAAGAGCCAACTAAACTTTTGGCTGATTGCAGACTTCTTCGAAAAGATGAATTAGTGGTACGTCAAGTAAAAAAAATATATTAATTTGTAAATATATTTATTTTATTGGAAAAAGTAAAATATTTTTTATTTTGTAGGTAATTAAATCTTCAATGAATTCTCGAGCGCCAGACTGCTTCCAGCGTACTCCAAGACGTGTAAATATCGCTGAAGGTTCTAATGAAAATCTTTTGACAATAGCTACTGATGGTCAGGGTATTCATGCGATTTTACGTAGTGGAAATAAATTAAGTTATGTTATTTACAATCTCAGCACTGGAAGATACGTTCAAGATTGTTACATTCCATCAGATATTTCTTCATTTTTGAGCCTATCACCTCACAATATTAGTCTCACAAGTGCAGGAGAGGTAATTATTTTTCTCTATTTAATTTTGAAGTTACCAATATTGATTTCGGATTTGAATTATTTTTTTTATTTCAGGGTAACGAGTGCTCCATGATTTTGCGAGATGGCAACAATACAATTTATCCAATAGCAAAAGACTGCGCGGACGCCATACGCGATCCTAATTGGCTAGATCTCGCGCCGGTGCTTTGCATTGGTGCATCAACCATTCCTATTCCCAGTATTCCCGCAATGAACCTCAAAAATCAAGTCGCGGTCATTGCTCTTGTATTCGACAATCTTTTACTTATGCCCCGTATTTTGAGATGCGATTATGACGGCGTTAAACAAGTTTTTGCTAATTTGGAGCAAGATTTAAGTAAGTACTGCTCGTGTGACTACTCCAAAGATAAAAATTCGGTATCGTATAATGATTTTCTTTGTTTTTTAGAAGGAAACTTGGCTCAAATGCAAGCCATTCTAAATGAACGCTGCGATGGTAATCGCAATATTCTTCATGCTTGCATCAACATGTGTGCTCCCACATCAAATAAGGAAAATGAACAAGGTATGTTTTAGATTATTTTTTTCGAGTTATAACAATTTCTTAATTCTTAAAATGTTAACTTACATTTTTTTTACAGGAATTGATCACGAGTTGGTAACAAATACTGTTGACGCTAGTTCTGCTCCCATCGAAGAACAAATTCCGACATTGAATTGGCCTCCAGAAGCCTTTGACAATACATCAGGCGAAGAAGATTCTTTGCTTGGTATTGGAGCTATTAGTATTTCCATGATGAACAAAAGTGGTATTTAATAGATTAAAACACTTTTTACTGACTGGATTTAGTTAAATTTTACTAACAAGCTTCGTTTATTTATTGGCATAATTTTTTTTTTTTTAATTTTTTTAGGGTCTGCTGCTAATAACACCTACATTATAGACTCCGTTGAAAGACGAAACAATGCTCTACTAATCCTGAAATATATGTGCGAGAGTCCAGTCTTAGCTCCACACTTAAAAGAATTACTTTCTGCCAGGTAAGCTCGGTTTTACATGAATCAGTTTTTTTCATTTAAACTAGAACTTTTAATTATGTAGAACTGTGCCTATTAAAGCAAAATGTAAAATAGTAAATAAAAATAACAATTCAAATTATAAAGGAAACTACGAAAACCTTTGAAAAAATAAATTATTAATAAATACATTTTTCCTTGCAGAGACGCTCAGGGTCAGACCCCGTTGATGTTGTCAGTGTCAGTTCGCGCCTACCCCGCGGCTCTGATAGTTTTAGAGACAATTCAACGCGTGGGCAAGGAATATTTCCTGGGCAAGGACTGCTCGTCGATGATTCTGCCAGCAGACGCGAGCCCGGATCTGTCGCCGCTCTTCGTCACCTGCTGCAACGACACCTGCAGCTTCACCTGGACGGGCGCCGAGCACATCAACCAGGACATCTTTGAGTGCCGCACCTGTGGATTGACGGGCACCCTTTGCTGTTGTACCGAGTGCGCCAGGGTCTGCCATCGAGGCCACGACTGCAAGCTGAAGCACACATCGCCCACGGCCTATTGCGACTGTTGGGAGAAGTGCAAATGCAAGGCTCTCATCGCGGGTAGACAGAATGCCCGATATGACCTGCTTTGCAAGCTCGTCACCTACACTGATCTTGCTACGAAAATTAATTCGAGGTGAGAATGTTTTTGATTAATTAGTGTTTACATAAAAGAGTTGTTCTTTCTAATAATTCATTTCTTAATAGAAAGTTAATATAAAATAACTAAGTGCTTATTTTGATGATACTATTTCTTTTTCTCTTGAAGAACGATTTTATTCATCATAAGTGAATTGAGTCACTTCAAGGTTCTGACTCAAACAACATCTTTCATCCTCTATCGAATCGTAGAATATAACAATCTTATAAGATTATATTCTAAGTTACACATCTACGTGAACAATGATCCAAAATATTAAACAATATTGAGTTGATGACAAATCGAAGTTGATTACAAAACTCATCAAAGCATTGTAATGATTAATAATTATAACCTTTTCAATCACAGAACAAGCATGATTGAAGGCATACATAAAACTATAAAATAAAATGTTCCGTATTTCAGGGGCGAATCCATTCTGCTGTTCCTCGTGCAAACGGTAGGTCGTCAGTCAGTAGAGCAACGTCAATTCCGTTCAGCTCCTCGGCAGCGCTCGACCTCGGCGAATCGCAAGAATCCGTCGTCGGACGGCATCTGCGCGGAGTCCGACATGCCGGAGCACGACCTGGAGCCGCCGCGTTTCAGTCGTCGCGCCCTCGAGCGTCTGCTGAAGGATTGGCCGGCTGTGCAGTGCACCATAATGTCCGGTGTGCACGAGAACTCGAACGATCAGCTGTTCGGCGACCAGGGCCAGTCGTGCCGTCAGAGCGGCACTGCGCTCCTCGATAAGTTCACCCACTCGCTGCTCGTCAAGTGCAGCGCCGAGATGCTGGATACGCTTCTGACTACACTTATCAGGGAACTTCACAACAGCACCAGGCAAGAGGAGGCTACCATAGTCGCCAGGCGGTTTGTCAGATCGGTGGCCAGGATCTTTGTCATTTTCACTATCGAAATGGCGCCAAATTCTACTAAGAGAAGAAGGTAAACTTAAATTCCGCTTTTGAAAGGAAATTTGAATACGTGATTGGACGTATCCCATCACATACGTAAAAATCTTCGTTATTGGAAAAGTACATTTTTCATAGAGTACATTGATTTTACATTTAATTAGATATGTTAGGATGACAATAATTTTTTGTTTAAACTATAATAACATTTAAATGTTTAAGATGTAGAATTGACAAATTTACATATTTTTTGGATTTTAATCTTGAATTTTTTATTACGCTTTCGTTTTTAATGTGTTATAAGTTTAATTAATTCTTCAGCATAAACTTGCAACTGTAAGACTCTAATAGTAAGTTTAAAGAAAGGAAAAGCATTTATAAATGGACAGTAAATATTAAAAACAAACACATGATTAAAAATCCGAGAAACATCCACAGAGAATTATTTACAATTTTTGGAATTTTTTATTTTATTTAAAAGTTTTCTTGTGAGTTACATTTACACAATATTTTGTCCACAGTGCGAGCCAAGCTTCTCAACCATTGATGAAATGTCGCCGAATATTCCAAGCGTTGATCAAATTAGCAGTTGAAGAGCTTTGCGAAACTGCCGATTCTCTGATAGCGCCTGTTCGGTTGGGCGTCGCTAGACCAACTGCTCCCTTCACTCTAACGAGCTCCGCCATTGAGGTGATCAATGGTTCGGAAGAGCTATTTTCCATCGAACCGTTGATTCCTCACAGTGGATTGAATTCACAAAGCTTAGATGCCACCTTACAAGCGCAACAAGGAAATAACAATATAGCAATCGCTAGAGATGTTTCTGCAATGGACGAAACTGAACCTGGAGAAGGTAAAGAAATGTTTATACTTCAATAAAATTGCAATAGTTTCTTTCAAAATGTACTAGGAACATAAGAAATTTTTTTATATTATTAAAAAATATTACAAAAAGCTATAGTCATTTTTCTATGATAATGGCAAACTACGAGAACATTGAAATAGGCTATTGTAATTTTAGTCAATCTTTGGTTCTCTGAGTATTAAAAGAATTAAATAAATTGATTTTTAAATAGCTCACTGAAGAATAATAGTAGGTAACATTTAAATTTTATTTATTCATATTTCTAGAAGTGCCGATGGATCTAGACGGTGACATGAGCGAGCACGAAGAGTCTTCAGCGGCGGTGAGCACTCAGCCCCTAGGCGAGTTGGACGGTAACGCAGCTGGAGTAGGCGAGGAGCCTGCAGGCGATGGCGAATCCGACACTGAGCTCGACCTTCTCGTCGAAGCAGAAACCGAGTCCGATTCCGACGATAATCACAGTAATCAAGATGCGGCTTCCGCACAGCGCAGCGTTCAAACCGGTGCGACTGCCGGTTCAGACGGTGGTATGAATTCCATTCTTCTTTATCCAGAGGATGAATCCGGCGAGTCCAGCCAGCAGGAAGACGACGAGAGCGAGGCCGGCGAGACCGACGAGCAGGACACCGAGGAGTTTCCGATCGGCGACGAACAACTTGAGCGCCGCAGGTTGGTGTAAGATGATAAATTTTACTAAAAGTTATTGGGTTAATTAGAATCTAAGTTTATTACAATTTAACTAAATAGTATCTAAAAAAAACAATACAATGAAATATTATTTTGTGTTTCTAATAAATTCACATTTCTACAGTGGTTCGACGGGACAGTCGCATCGCAACAATTTGGCTCCAGTCACTATGCAGTGGGCAATTCGCAACAGAGAAACCAGTACTCGGACTGCCGGCTTGCGAGTAACGGGTGGCAGCAACTTAGTGTTTATAGATCCTTCATCGCTAAGACGCTCGACGGCCACTTCAGCGGTGGCTGCAGCGCAGGAGCCTATAACCATGGGTACTACTGCCAGTTGCTTAGCTAGAGCATTTGGAATTGTCATTCGGCAAATCGCTGATTTGCTCACTATGATGCAAGACTACAAAATGGTTGCACCCGCACTGCCAAGAAACTTAGAGATCACCTTTATGGATGCTATTAATTTACAGGTATTTTACAATATAATTTTTATTTTAAAATTAATTGTATCTCTTTATCTTTATCTAAGCTGAATTTTTTTAAATTGTTCTCTTTAACCAATTACTTTAAAACTTTAATTAAAGTAAAGAACAGTCGAAATGTTTGAAAGTTTTTGTTTATATTTTCAGTTTTCTTTGAATTTCTTATGGTACTTGGCATCCACTTAACGACTAAAATAAGAAAATTTGCAGCTTAATATTACAATAAATTAAAAATGTTTTCAGATGTATTTGGAAGCGCACATGAAACCAACGTGGGACTGGCTTCTGACAGTGATGGACGCGACGGAGGCGCAGCTGCGTTTCGGTGTGTCGCTGACGCGCAGTGCCGATCCCACTCACCCGGAGCATCCGCTTAATAACGCACAGTCTCTATCGGGAGGCAATTTCACGGGACTACTGAATTCCGCGGCTCTTTCGCTGTCACTTCAAAGCAACTCTGGACGCAACGCGCGAACTGGCATATCCACAAGCTCGAATATATCATCGAACCAGGGCTCAACCAGGCTCACCGTTGGTTTCACCGGCGTCGGCGAGTCTTCACGCAGCACTAGAGAACGTGAGGGTATTTATTTTTAAGCTAGTCCTGTAGTCTTTGCGTACTTTAAAGTCACTAATCAAATTTTTTTTTTCGTAAACTGAATTACGATTTTTTTTTCTATTTTGCGGCAAAGCAGGACATTTTGATTATTTTTTTAAATATTAACCTTTGAAATTTCATTGTTGAAGGTGGTGATGCACATTCAGCTAGACGTGAATTCCTATCCTACTGCCTGTCGCTGATGCGAGCACACAATGGCGAGCACAGGGACAGTCTTCCAGTGTTAGACGTGTCTGCATTGCGACACGTCGCATACGTATTTGACGCTTTAGTTTATTACATGAGATCTCTGTCAGAGCCAGTAACATCGCGAGGTGAAGCTCAGAAAGAGACTTCCGATTCTGCATGGAATGATCAGGTAAATCCTTAGTTCAGTTTATTGAAATAAACTTAAAACAATATAAAAAGAATGTCGATTATTATTTCAAAAATATTTTCTTAGGATGAAAATGACAACGAGGAGGGTGAAGATGAAACGCTGCACGCAAGCGGTACGATGGAAACGGACTCGGTAGACTATCCAGACCTATTGAACATCCCGTGTGGTTCGAGTGGTAATGGCACTTCGAACAGCGCCACAGCCAAGGGTCGGAAACACCCGTTCCTGCAGCGTTCAGATTCCACGCTGTGCCTTGGTTGCCCTCCGCTTGATCCGTTTGACACGAGTATGGCCGAGGCGTTACCGCTCGCCGACCAACCACATCTACTGCAGCCGCACTCAAGACGCGAGGATCTCTTTGGAGTGCCGCGACAGCCCACCGCGTCCGGCTCCAATGCGCTCGAGGGCCTGCCAACGCGACTCGGCCTCTCCACGAGAAACACTGAGGGTCAGCTGAATTCGTCTAGGCTCATTCTAGGACACGCTTTTGAGCAGATTGCCAGGAGTCACGCCGTGAATGCTGACAGAAGAAGCACCGCGGCGGGTGTAGGTGGAGCCGGTGAGCCTGGGCCCAGCAAGTACAACGTAAGTTTAGCAAATTAATAATACACGAAGCGAGTAGAGATATGAAATTTAAAAAGATTTTACATATTTGCTTGTAATAATGTAGGATAAACAGAGACTATATAATCAAGCTGCGGAAGCGGCGCAGTCACTTATGGTAGTGGCTGAACAGCAGACCGATCGCGCCCCGATTATCGTTTCGCCTAATAATCAATCCATGGATACTGAGAGCAACAGTAACAGCAGTCAGAAGTCCTCGAAAGTTGAACGCAGCGTTATCGTTCGGGCTGGAAGTAGCAGCGCGTGCACCTCGGAGAATAATGTAAATAAGCAGGTCAGTAATTTCATTACAACTTCTACATTTCAACGTTTTAACAGTTTCATTCGCTATTTTATTTTATCGGCGTAAAAAATATAACCCTTCACCTCGGTCTCACATAAATTTTTTTATGTTACATTCAGGCAAGCGTCCCTTCAGAGGTGTTAATCAGCGCCGTACAAACCGAGTCGCACACTGTGGGTGTCAACGAGGAAATTGTAGAAGCGGCGTCGTCGCAGGAAATAAACGCTCACGAGGCGATCGAGTCGAGCCAACCTACGTCTGAGCCAGTATCCGCACCTCCGACTCCTGCCAGGTCACAGGTTTCCAGTATCGGACCCAAGATCTCGCACAATATTTTGCTTGGCAGGTGGAGGCTTTCTTTGGACCTCTTCGGTAGGGTTTTTATGGAGGACGTTGGTTTAGAGGCGGGAAGCGTCGTCTCGGAGCTCGGTGGATTTCCTGTGAAGGAGGCCAAGTTCAGGAGAGACATGGAAAAACTGAGAAACTCTCAACAGAAGGACATCACACTGTCGAAGGTATGAAACATTTTATTTAAAATGCTGCCGATACTTTACTGTTAAATTTTCTAATCAATTTAATTAAATTTAGATTAAACATTAATTTCTAATGAATATAATTTAAATAGGTGGAACGTGATAGGACACAGCTCTTAGTACTGACAATGAAGGAGTTGAACACACAGTACAATCTTTATAACAGAAGAGCATCTAACACACCACCCCTAACTGTAAATCGTGTAAAAGTCACTTTTAAAGATGAACCTGGAGAAGGTTCAGGTGTAGCGCGAAGTTTTTATACGGCGATAGCAGAGGTAAGTACAGACCAATAGAAATGTTGCATTTGAATTTTTATTAATACTATTTTTTTGTTTGCGTTTTTGTTTTGTTTTTGTTTATTATAGGCACTCTTAGCTAATGAGAAATTACCCAATTTGGAAGCAGCTCAAGTTGGTTCAAAGTACGCGCAATATAACGTTTTACAAAAACTCAAAATTAGAGATCGCGATCGGGATCTTCGAAGACAAGTGAGTTTAAATTACTACTATTTATCTTCGTTAGTAAAATCAGAAAAGAAAATCAACATTTAATTCTGAATATTTTTCATAATTATTCTAGAATCCACGCTCCTCCGGTAAGTGTAGGGAATCACGCAGGGCTTTATCGTTTGAGGCTCGGTCTTTCCACCCCTCCACCTCGCTTGAGGGTACATCGTCGGGCTCCGGAAATTCGTCGTCTACAACGCACCCGCCGTCGTTCGGCCACGCTAACAACGATCATCTAACAATGCACCAACAGCAGCTTGGCGATCGACTGTACCCAAAGGTATATGCACTGCGGCCAACGCACGCTGAAAAGATCACGGGTATGCTGCTGGAGATGAATCCCGCGCAGCTGCTAATGCTTTTGGCGTCTGAGGAATCTCTAAGGCAAAAAGTGGAGGAAGCCTTCGAACTCATACACAGTCACAATCAAGATTTGGCTAGTGAAGCTTTGCTCGATCTTGATGTTTTCAGTTTGACTGAACGATGTGGTGCTAATAAAAAGAAACAATTAGGTATGACTACTTCTGTATTTTAAGAGAATCTTGAGTAGACAGTTAAAAGAAATTTAACTTAGTAATCATTTTTGAAATTTTTTTTCTGTAGAGAGTGCGATTATTGACGATACAGAGGACAATGCACCATTATTTTACTCGCCTGGAAAGCGAGGATTCTACACACCGCGACAGGGAAGAGGGAGTTACGAAAGACTTAACGCCTTCAGGAACGTTGGACGACTGATCGGATTGTGTCTTCTGCAAAATGAATTATGCCCCATATTTTTGAATCGACACGTGTTAAAATACTTGCTCGCGAGGCCCATAAGGTTCCACGATCTTGCATTTTTCGACTCTGTGATTTACGAAAGTCTAAGGCAGCTTGTGGTTGACGCGGAAACAAAGGACAGCAGTAATTTGTTCCATTTAGATCTTACGTTTAGGTAAAAAATTTAGTTTAAAGTAGTCACTAATTTTTATTTAATTGATATTTATGAATTTGATTATTTCATACTATATTTTTATTTTTCAGTATTGATTTGTGCCCGGAAGAAGGTGGCGGTTCGATAGAATTAATACCTAACGGTCGAGACGTCGAAGTAACTGCCGCGAATGTTTACGATTATGTGCGCAAGTACGCGGAAGTGCGAATGATCAAGGTCCAAGAAAAGGCATTGGAAGCGATGCGCGAAGGTGTATTCGACGTCCTGCCGGAAGGTGCACTCGATGGATTGACCGCCGAGGACTTGAGATTGCTGTTGAACGGCGTCGGCGACATTAACGTCTCGGTGTTGATCTCGTACACTTCTTTCAACGATGAATCCGGTGAATCGACCGACAGACTCGTCAAATTCAAGAGGTGGTTGTGGTCGATTGTTGAAAAAATGTCACACGTTGAGAGACAAGATTTGGTAAGTAAATTAATCTAACAGAATAAGTCCTTTTGTAAGTTTTTTTTACGTTGAGAGAATACATTATTTGGATACTATTTCATAGGTATATTTCTGGACGGGTTCTCCGGCATTGCCAGCTAGTGAGGATGGTTTCCAGCCTATGCCCAGCGTAACGATTCGACCCGCGGACGACGCTCACCTGCCTACGGCCAACACCTGCATATCGCGACTCTACGTCCCCCTGTACAGCTCTCGTCATGTGCTTCGCCACAAACTGCTACTCGCCATCAAAACAAAGAACTTCGGCTTCGTTTGAAGAGACTAGACGGTCGTACTCGCTCTCTCGGCCCCGAATCCCCACATCCTTTCACAAATCTTAGGGAACTTGCACATTTTTTATTACCGCACTATAATCAATGGGTGTATTTATCAAAGACTATATATATTTGATACTTCTTTTTTATTTTTTTATTATTTAAGGCACCAACAATTGTGCCGAATTAGATGTAAATTCGAAGCGCTTTATTTTTAGAGCCCGTTTACGTTCCATTTTAAAATTTGAAAAAATTTTAATTATATCAGTGATTAATGTCATGGTATTTTTTGGCAGCAATAATTAAACATAATTATTTTATTTTCTAGTACATTACATTTACGTGTGCCAACACGTATTCGCGGAAAAAGAAATTTTGTTTGTTTCCATTTTCTTTAAAAATTACCAAAATTTTACTTTGACATTACGATTATGCATTATAACAGAGAAAAATTTATATAAATTTTTAAATATTTGTTTTAATTTTGAAAATTCTAAAAGAAAATTGTGTAAAAATAAAAATCTGGTTACAAGATTTAAGGAATCGAAATAAAAAAGGTTTGCAAGTTCCCAATTTCCTTTTCGCCTTCGGAACGAAAGAAACATTAATGAAGTGAACGTGAAGGGAATGTAGACGTGATACGAAGAGGTTAAACGCTGTTATCTTTCTTTAGCTTTCTTCCTAGGAAAAAAGTTTATAACATTTATAAATTTATAAGGTGTAATTATTGAACATTATTGCTCTTAAAAGAACCGTATACGAAATACGGTATGTCGCTTTTCGTCAGAATATTAAGGTTTTACGTTTTACAGAAAAGTGTCATATTTAGCCTTTATATAGTGACTCGATGAAATAAAACTTTCGCAAAAATCAAAAGGAATTTATTCCAGGTGGATCCGAAGGCTCTATTAATTTTATTTATCAATTATCCCGACCTACTTTAAGTGTTTGCTGGAAATATTTTTAAGATTTAAAAGTTTCATTACGAAGTAAATATTTTTGCTGTTTTAACTATTATAGCTAAATTGCAGTCTTCAGCAATTAATACATACAATGTTTTGATCATTTTATTTTTGAAAAAAAAAATTAGAAAAAAAAATTTTACTTTAATAAAAATTGTAAGATATTTTATTTCTTTTATAAATGTTTAAAGACTGCAAATTGGTTAAAATAAATAATTTTTGTATATTTTTAACATCGTATGGGTAATGAAGGTATCGGATTTTTTCCGGAACATTATATGAATTAATAAAAGTAAGATAATACTTAATTGTTTACAATTAAAAATTTTTATTAGGCGTGTAATAATGTAACATAAGATGTAGACAAAATGAGAAATGTTTTGTCGAAAAATGTGTTTTTTCGTACACATCGAGAGCAGATAGCGTTTAATTGCGCAATGATTTTTGTTTCTTATGTTACGCACCACTTAAAAAAAGGAAAATTGTACTACACAAGCGAGGTGTAGCTAAAATACGAAAACGTAATTGGAATTTCAAGTAAATGCATGACTCAATACAAGAACTAAAATGATATATCATCAAATTATTCGACGAAAATTTGGAGTTTCTCGTTTTTATTACTACATTTCATACGTAATCTATGTTTCTTTGGAATTTTCAAAAGAATTGCGCTCATCACTTTGTTTTTTGTCCATAGTTTTCATGCATACTATAGGTACTTTGGTATTTTTAAACTTTTAGAACTGGTCGATCGGTTTGTTTGACTTTATCGCATTCTGCAGCCAATTTTGATTCGTGGTAGAGGCGGTACGCGAAATTTAAACAGGGATATTAAGGCTTTTAGCTGCCCACATTCTTTTTTTTACATTGTATTTAAAAAGCTCTTCGTTTTTTTTGTGTATTCACACGGTTTACAGTATAAAAGCAAAGCACTTTTACTTACTTTAAAGTCGCAATCTTGAATTTTTTTTTGTTGACTCGCACTGAGAACGTTTATTTTCTCCTGTTATTACATCAAAAAGCCAAAAAAAAACAGAACCGTAATAAAAATAGTTTCATGGAAACTTTTTTAAAGAGTAATCAAATCTTATATTTCCACTACTATCGGTCTTGCCTATAACAATAAACTGAAATAGTAAAAAATAGTCTACGCACGTTGAATCATTTATTTCGTTCGATCGTTACTTTTTTCATGGTGCTTCATTCTTTCATTCATTTTTTCTTTTTACAAAATAAAAGAGAGAGAAAGAAACGAAAAAAAAACAGAGAAAAACTCACTAACACGCTACTATGTATAATATAATAAATCTCATTATTTATAAATTTCTAAAAATCGTTAAGTTATATACAATAATTATATTATCCATTATGTACTTCGACGAGGGGTATTTTTTTTCGATGAGATATTTATTTACAAGCGGTTACCTATTGACCACTTCCCGAATTGTTTAAGGGCAATTTCGCTGCCGTCTGACTTAGCTGAGCCAGGGTTTCCGGCGTAGCATGAGCCTTCAGGATCGAATTCTCCGCCTCTAATTGATTGATGCGATCCATAAGCTCCGCTATCTTTTCCTTTAGCACCTCGACCTCTTCTCGCACGGCAAACATCAAATGACTTTTCACCAAATCCTAGAATCAAACGACAAAATTTGTTTCGGCTGCAGAATTATTTCTCTCATTACTGAATACTATATATACTATATATATAAATTTTTAAGAAATAAGCTTTGATATCTGAAATCGCTATTTGAAATGTGTCAAAGATGAAAAAGTTAATTAGCATTATTGTGATTAATGAAAAATAATGAACCAAGAATATTTTATTTTGAAAGTTATGCAATTAACTTTTGCATCTCTAAAACGAGTACAATAATTGATTGCGATAAAATGTTTTTATGTCGACAATATCAATGTAATTACATAAATTTATAACATTCTAAATGGAAATTTCAGATATATACATATGTATAACATTATTCAGATAATTAATAATGGTGATATTGTATTATTGTACAAATGTTTTTATTTTTGATTCACAAAAAGATATAAATAAAGTACTTTGTGAAACAAAAATGTTGACTGTTTAATAATCTGAATAAGGCAGAATAATAGAAAATGAAATAATAGCTTTAAATTTTTTTTGTATGAGTTATATTGTGTAAAAAATAGATATTGTTCATCCATATCCTTAAGTAAACGTAAATTTAAAGCTCGACATTTTTTATCTCAACTAAAATTAGCTATATAAGAACACTTTACTTTGCATAAAATCAATAAAATGTCTAATTGCATTTAAAATAGTAAAAAGTATATATCGACATCAGTCAATCTAATAAGAGCAGTTCAATCTGTACGATTTAAAAATATGTAGCAATATTTGAGTACTTACCATAGCTTGTTCGATTTTATTGTCGATTGCTACGGCACTTGTTCCCGACATACTGTAAATTATAAAAAATGGTAATTAATCCCGTAGTTAATAATGCCCATCACCACAAAAATAAATAAAGAAATTAGTTTAATGGCCAATTAGATATAATCTAAGAAATATATAAATAAATTTTGATAACTGTACAAATTATATAGATTAAAAAAAAACTACATTAATTTTGTTCAACGATAATTTGTAAGTCCACATCATTAATGATTGATTTCATTATTTTTAAATATCATTACATTCTTTTATATTTCATCTGAATAAAATCAATTGAAAAAAAGAAAATGTAAAGCGACTGAATATCTAAGAAGAAAATTTTTATTAAATTTAAAACTGTATAATTTTTATTAGTTAAAATAAAAACAAAATAATAAAAAAAAACCTATGTAATTTCAATCATACCTACAAAACAATAATGAAAACCAATCCCTTTCATCAAGTTTACTTTAAAAAAATCAGACGCGAGAATCTGCATAAAAAAGTTCAAAATTAACTTTTTCAAATATCACCTTTCGTTATCATCGTGGGAATGATGATCATCGGCATTTTGCGTGACTTCGGCGAGCGATTCGAGGAGCGCAGCGTCGGCCATGGACTGACCGGCCGTCGTTCCGGTGACCACCATACCCGACATAGAGTCCTGCTCTGTGTCGGATTGTTGCGGTGGCTGTTGCTGCTGCTGCTGCTGTTGTTGTGGCTGCTGATGGAACGCTATGCTACCCTGTTGCATACCACCCATCATCTGTACTGGAGCACCCGCCGTCGTGCCCGCGGCCGCCTGCTGCTGCGGTGGCCCCTGTTGCATTTGACCGCTTTGCGCTATCATCTACGATTGAAATGAATTCATTTTAATTAGAAGCAATTTTTCATTATCTTATAGATAGATTAATGCGTGCACTTTATCGATGCAAATAAACTGTTGCAAAACAAAAAAAATGTTATATAGATAGAAACATTGTATTTGTAAATCAATGAAGTGAGTCATGAACCAAATTCATGTCTTCAAAATTTTACTTGTCCGCTTTATGAACGTTTTAAATAAAAAAAATTTCTTATTCATTAGAATGAGAAACTTTACTAAAAATTACTTTGAGAAACATTAAATCGAAGTTGATTAAAAAATACTCAGAAAATAAATGGAATGTACCTGTGACTGCGGTTGCAGTTGCTGCGGCGGCGGCTGCTGCTGCTGCTGCTGAGGCGGCGCTGCACTTGGCTGAGGAACTTTGTGTATACTTTGCATGCCCTGCATCCCCTGCATCGCGGCTATCGACTCGGGCATTTGAGTCGGCTGAGGCTGCGTCGTCGGCAGCGGCGCCTGCTGCTGGGACACTAGTATAGTCGGCGCCTGGGACGACTGCGGCGCGCTGGCGTTCGTCTGGCAGACGGTTTGCGCCTGGGGCGGCATCGCCTGGGCCTGCGAACTCACCGGCACGTACTGCGTCTCGTCCGTGGGATGAGCTATGTTCTGCTGCGGCTGCTGTTGAGGCACCGCCGTACTAGCTTGCGACACAGGGCTGAAAAATTCAATTTTAATATTTTATTTGTCATTTAAGAAACAACGATGATGTTGATTAGAAGTTTAAAAACTACGATGCGAGCTATCTCTTTCTTATAATAACGCACGTGTCGACCGGTTTTTTATCAGGTCTTTGTAAAATTGCTCATTTTTACACAGTTCTGATAGAAACAATACTTCAACTACGAACGTTCCACATAATTTTTACTTGAAACGCAAATTAATGAAGACGAAACTGTAATAGTGTATGAAAATAGTAACGCACCATCCTTGTTGCGTGAGTATAGGGATAGCACCCTGAGGCATACTCTGCGTCTGACCGAGATTATTGGGATGTGCGGGTTGTAGATTGGTCGGTAACGTGGCACCTTGAGCTGGCGTCTGCTGTGGTTGTTGTTGCGATTGCGACGCAGACGACTGAAAGTACTGGGGTGGCACCTGCTGTTGCTGTTGCTGCTGTTGCTGCGGCGGCGGCTGTTGCTGCTGCTGCGGTGGCTGCTGGCCCGGTATCGCGTAACCGCCCGTGGTCATAGTCGGATGTTGCTGCTGCATTTCCGGGTGCATGTGTCCGTTCGAGTCAACCGGCATGCCCTTGTCGTCGAGTACCTGCTTGTTCGAGGAGTCCGGGATAACGATGCCGGTGTCCGTTACTCCGTACGATATGCACACCTCGTTGGGATCCGATACTTTCGCCGTCGGTTGGTTCACCGACGTGTGGTCTAAGTAATCCATACAGGTCCACCTCCCCCGTTTGAAAGGTTCCGTACTTTCGATTTTGACGACTTTAAACCTCTCGTTCCTACCTGCAACTTTACATTTTACGATTAGTGTTAGTTGTAAATAAAAATTTTACAGATCATTATTAATAATATTAATGACGTTTAAGAAAATTTTAAGAGATTTTATTTCTCTGAGATGTATCTAAATAATTTGTATTTAGGTATTTACTATAATCTTTTAAAAAAATTGTAAAGAATATTAATATTTCTTTTATATAGACAAATCTTGTTTCTATTTCTGAACAAAAAGAAGTATAAATTTTAAATTTGTAAATAACGTGAATGTTATATTCTTTGTAAGAATATGATTTTATTCAATATGAATTTAAATTGCGTGTGACCAAAGGTATCGCTGAAATCTCGTAATTCATACCTAAAATGGAATTTTTTTTATTAACTTTTAAATCAGATGAATTGTGCTTCTCTCATTGTTAAAAATAGAAGAAAAAGTTAGAAGCCTACCGTGTGAGTGTACTTCTCTGAGGTCGGCATCCTGCTTGGCGTTGCTCGACAGCAAATTAATAATGTTGTTGTCGGTGACGGAGGTGATGTCGAGGGTGTTGATATTGTTCTCGTTAACCGCGCTATTAGCATTGTTCGCCTCGGACGAGGGGACGATCGCCAGGCCGTACTGCGAGCTCGTGGGTATGACCGGCGCGGTGCTCAGCGCCGCGTTGCTCGCGTTGAAGAACACGTCGTCCTTGGAGAAGGTGTCCTCGGAGTAGCTCGGCGTCTCGATGTCGGTGAGCCGCGAGTGTCCCCCGTCGACGCTGTTGTCCTCCGTGTGGGACTCGTCGAGGTCGTCGTTCGAGTCCTCGCCGGCGTCGTTGCTCATGCGGCAGCCGACCGTCACGCTCGTTATCTGGAACGACGAGGTCTTCTTGGTGCGGCTCTGGGCGTTGTTCGCCGGACTGCTCAGCGAGTTGTTCGCCGGCACGGGCACCGAGCCCAGCGACTGGCCATGGTGGTGGAGGAGCTGTAGTTTGCCTGGAATAGTGAAAATTTTGTTAGTCGTTATTTTAAGATTAAATTTAGCTTTGCTGGAGTGGAAGTTACTTTTGTGCGGATTTCTTCTTTCTTTTACCGATGTTTTCATTATTTTACGAATTTTTGCATAGTGAAATCTTATCGCGATTATTAAAAGAGTACTAGCTGTGAACAGCTCTCGGGTATAAATGAAATGATCGATTCGAAAGATGGAGAGAGTAACAGCAAATTGACATGCAAACGTACATTTTTAGATATTTCTGGATGAATAAAAATTTGACACAATATAAAGCTCGAGTTGAATCTATAAACACAGCAATACAATAGTATATACTTTGGAGGTGAAATAGAAAGCTAACATTGCGTGACGCGCCTTACTTAGTTATTGAACCTGATGAATATCTCGTTCGATATAAGTACATACAATTATACCATTGAAATTTTAAAACGTTGAATGTCAACTTCGTAAATCTTTGCAAGAGAATAATAAATCGGTTTTAGATATAACAATATTATACAATTTTCTTTTTGAAAGATTGCTGCTTTATATTGACTGAATCGTCATGCCAACTAATAACAATCACAATGTACTTAAAAATGCGATAGAATTGAAATTACTTTAGAATTTAAGACAATTACCAATATTGTTTGTCAACATCTTCCACGTATAATTCAAAGTTACAATTTAAAAGAAAAATAAACGTGAGTTTGGAGTAAACATATTTAAAAAAATACAATCGCTTAAAGCAAAGTAAGACTTGCTGGAATATAATTTTTTTGAAATTTTCTACCTTATAATCTGAATATTATTATAATGTAAAAGTACATCCCAAAATAAGAAACGTAAACTATTTGAATAAAAAAAGTGGACGCTAATTGACCAGCAATTTAAATCTACTCTGAAGATGAATGAAAAAAAATTTGAGTGAAAGCTTCCTTTCCCCGCTTAATGAACATTTTATTCATCCTTCTTCAAATATCCATCAACTTTCGTTTCCGTATATTTCGTGAACCAACTGCTCGCTCCACGAGTAAACCAATTTCACTGTCGCCCTCGTTAATTTCTCTTCAAAAGCAATGCGCATTTCTTTCATAAAAAGAAAAGAGTAGTGCAGCTTTGCACTCCATTAAAGCAAGAGATTCTAACCGGTGCTGTCGATCGGCTCGCCTAGGCGTATCGTCTCGGTGGTGGTGCGGTGCACGGGCGCTGATATCTTACGCGCGGGCATCTGCCCGGGCGAGCCGGTGCCGTCCGCCGTCGCCGATGACACCTTGTGCGACGGCTTCCTAAGGACATTGTCCGCCATCTCGCCGTTGCTGCTGCCGTAGCTCGCTGCCCCTTAGCAGCCGCCTACTTAGCTTATCACGACACTCGGTCCCGAGTGCTGCTGCTCCTGCGATTGCACGCCTATGGTAGTCGCTACGTCTGAGGCGCATAGTAGACACGACATGTCGCCGCGACGATGCTGGCCACGCTGCTGCTGCTGCTCCCTCGCCCGACCACGAACCCGGCGACGAGATCTCCGAAGGACGGTCCAGTTTCCTGAAAGATGAGAATTTCTTATTAGTACTTTAGTAGTGACATTTATGATGTAATTTTAAATTTTTTAAAGCAAAGTTTTAATTGCTTATCGTGCATCTAGCTTAAAAATTAGTTGCAAGTAGATGGGTACATCTGAATTTGTGAGCGTAATGTAAGGCAGCAGTGATAAATTGATAAATTCCGGGTAGCGAAGTGTAAAGTACATAATAATTTAGATAAAATTAGTTTACACTCTGTTTGAAGACGTAGTTAATGCGAAGAAGTTAAACTCAATTATTTCAATGTTCGCTTATTTGAATAAGTACATCTATATATAGTTTGAAAGTATTATCATTGCAATCAATCAATTGAAAGCTATGATTCATACATAAATTGTAACATGATTCACTACAACACGATTTACATAAGAGTTTGGTGTAATTATTTATGAAATGTTTTCAAAATATAATTATTTTCATTAATTCATATTCAGAATAAAAAAAAAGTATAACGTAACGTTATATAACGTACAAATAGAATATTAATAAAGTACTTAAATTAAATACTAGAATTGCGATTTCTATTGCTTCCATATTTATTTAATGGTTACATTATTTAGACTTTAAGGAAGAATAATTAGTTCTTTAAGTTTTATATAACTACATGAATTATTGAATTGTCAATATCGAATAGTATTGAAAATGTAAGATAATTTAAAAAGCCACTTCATAATTACACTGCTTTGAAATTCTTAATTTAGTAAAAGGAAATTTGATGGTACTGTAAGAATAAACTCGAATAAACAGTAATTTATATAAAACACTGTGATAATTAAAAAAGCAAATAAACGTGATTTTAAAGAAAATATCGAAAAGATCGCTTATATTTTAGATAAAATAAGGCATTGGATTTGCGTAACTCCAATATTATGAAACAAAATAAAATTAAAATAAGTACTGAAAAATAATTCTAGATAATATTTATAATTTAAAAGATTCACTAAATTCTTTATTGTTATATATAATTTATGTCTTTAGAGTCTGAATATTGAATTTATTTCAGTACCCACAGTAGAACATAACCTCACTTTGCAAGACATTTGAAGGGTTTCCCGACACACCCTCACTGAATGAAAATATTTATAACGTAAAATTTAATAAACTGTGTTCCAATTATCCTCGAATATTTCAAGAATTATACAATTTTTAAACCATGCAAAGGTATAGTAAAATAAAATGAAGTAAAAAATAAAAGATTAGTCTTTCAGAGGTGAATAAAGTATGAAGTTTCAATACGGATGGTGCATGTTTGATGATTTATCCGAGTTTAGAGTGAGGTTTTTATACGTTTTATTTATAGCTGTTAAGACCACAAATGTAACCATGAAATAGCCTTTTAGCAATCAAAGTTTGATTGTTCATTTAAAATTTAATTTGAAAAAGGATCTTAGATGCGATTCTAGACAAAAATTGTGAACACAAAATACTCCAAGTTAAATGAAGTTCTTGCGAATTTAAAAGCTGTATCTTTTAAAATGATGATAATTATTACAAAAAAACCACTATAACTTAATTATTGAACTTATAAACTGAAGAGTAACCTATGTTGCTAGGAGCCACTCGATGGCAGCCAAATTACAGCCGTTAAGCCTGGCTCCAAAAAAAGAGAGTATCACTTGGTAACTGTGCTCGAAAAAGTCAGCCTTGATGTACGACCGTAGGAAGTAACCGTTCCCTCCCAAATTGCTTGACAGAGGCATGCGAAGACTGTCAAAGGCATCTGAATAGTTGTACTTGTCTGCCTTCGGCTATTGAACAATTGAGGCACTCTTTTAAAAAAGTCACAATGCACGGGCTTTCGCGGACAATGGGACACCCACGCATCTAGGTGTGCAGGGTCTACGTGAAAGGCGGCAGAGCCGTCGGGGCGCGCGTACATACGAAACGGAGAAAGAAGGAAAAAAGAAAAATGGAGAAGAAAGCAAAGAAGACCAAAGGAGAGAGCCTCCCCGGTGGAAATATTCTCGCCGCCCGAAATTCGGCGGGTGTCCTTCGTGCGTCAGAGGCGGCCGTTATACAGCGGCGTATACGGGCAGGCGAACGTGATTTGAAAATCGATGTTTTCCTGCGGACGAGCGAGCCAAATGATATCAATTGTCCGGCCGCTCATGCACACGCGTCCGCCCACACTCACACGCACTCGTCGCGCCTTACCCTTCCTCGGCCTGCGGGCGGCTGCCTGCCACTCTGCTCGCTCTCTCTCTCTCTCCTCTGCCTCCTCTCTCTCTCCCCGTCGTTTCGGCCCTCTCGATATATACGTGTGTAAGTATATCAACTGTGCTGGCGCTGTCGGGCGCGCGGCTGGCCGCACACACGCACCCGTCCGCACCTGCGGGCTCCTACCCGAGCAGCTGACTGCGCTCGGCCAGCATCTCCTGCCTCCAAATTGTCGTCAGCGCGCACGCACTGCACACTCACACGCGCGTCCCCCGTCGCCACTCTATAGGTACACTCGGTGTACTCTCTCTCCTCCTCCTCCTCTTCGGGCTATCTCCCTCTCCGTCGAGCCGAGCAGCTCCCTAGGCTCGCCGAAAGACTCGACTCCGCTGACGATCCGTCCTGACGTCCTTCGCATGTGTGTTTATACGCGCCTCTCCTCTCCTCGCACGCACACGCCGAGCGCCAACACACGAGAGAGACACGGCGAGGCGGTAGGTCTTCCGTGCGTGTGTATACCGTGCGTCTGTATGGACTAGGTGCCCGGAGCTTGTTGCACCGGCTCCGTCGGGCTCCTCGGCATCTCTCACCCCGCAGTCACTTCCGCGAGGCACGCGCGCACACCGCACGCACAGTCGCCCGGTGTTGCGACGACACGCGCAAGCCGAACCACCACCGCACCCCCCGGGGGAACGGACGTACGCGCGAGAGAGAGCGACCTTTTTTTCTTTCTAGGTTAGGTGTCCTCTCTGTCTCGAGGCCGCCAGGCTCGCCCTCTCTCTCCCGCTGCACTCGCTCTCTCTGGCGGTCCCCTCGCGCCGCGTCGGCTCGGAGTTTAAAAATGGCCGTGTGCAGCCCGCTGACGGTGGAGCAGCGCAGGAGGCGAGGGGGAGGACGCGGGGAGAGCGGCGCGCGAGACTACGCGGAGACTGGCCCCGCACACCGTTGAGGAAGCGCGAGCACCGCCTGGGCTGACTCCGTGCACTGTGCGGCCGGCGGCGGCGCGGTGAGAGCGAGGGAGAGAGAGAGACGGAGAAAGACAGAGACGGAGAGAGGGGAGGGGGGCGGCGGACGGGTGGCGGGCTCTCGCGACCGGCGCCTATGGCTATGGCCTGCTTATTTGTGCCCATCAACTGTGCCGACACTCGGCCGACCGAGCGACGGGGACGGCCTATATTATTGCGGCATCGCGCGGATCTTTTCGCGAAACACTTGTCGCCCGGAGAAAGCGCGCAAGCTCCGGACTGCGCTTTTGAATTTTCCCGCCACTGGAGGCGCGGGAAATTTGACGCTATAAAGGGCCATGCTGCCCGTATAGGATGGAATGCTTTTTTTCGCGTTTTTTTACGATACTTGGGGTGGAATGGGTAGAATAGCTATTTAGGGTTGTTTTTTTTACTTTTTTTAACATTTGAATTTAATTATTTTAACATGTTTTATGCATTAACATTGCGTTTTTTTGAAAAAAGAAAATAGAAGATTTGAGTTCAATGAACTATTGAATGAACAAAAATAGGAATAAGTTTTTTTAATACAATGCTAACTGCGTAAAAATTATTATTATTTTACGTAAGCATATACTATATATAATTTTAATATAATTTTAATAATAATACCTAATTTTTTGAGTCTTGCACCATTCATTTTAAAAAAAATTTTTAGAATAAATTATTAAAAGTTTCTTCAATTACATTGTTTTTTTAGTAAATCTTTCATGAAAATAAAAAGAATGTACATAGTCATCGAGTATATATAGAGAGGCAAACTACAATGACAAACACATTTATTTCTGAAGCTACTTTTAATATTTTGAGAGTAATGTAAATGTCTGGGATGTTTCATCAGCAACTTTTCTACGCAGTATAGGTCAACTGCGTATTTCGTTTTAAACTGTCAGTAGTACTACTACCTGTACCGCGATTTTTTTCTTCATAGGATAGAATGAAGCTATGACGTTATCAAATCACACTGCGCAGTTTATTATGAGTGTTTAGATATTACAGTTTTAATTACTTTCTTAATTCAAAATTTTTTCAACTCATTTCCGTGTTCGAAGAATTAATAATTTTTTTTCTTGTACTATTTACGTAACGGGTTTAGTTATTGAACTAAATTTGTATACACGATTATATAATTAGGTGAGGGCTACTGATCGATAGACCGTCTATTTTATTAAATATGCTCCCAGAAAATTGTGCCCTGCGGGGAAAAATATTTACGGAAAAAAGTAATCAATCGACGATATGATATTTTGGAAATTTTTTATGGGTATAAATAAAGTACCGTAATATTTTAATTCAAGAAAATTTTCGTTACAGTTAATCCTCTTCTCGTAATTCTTACGGTAAATTTTACGGGGAAATTTAAGCACAAACAATGAAAAAATAAGTTTGTCTTTCATATAAATATTAAATAATCAATCAATATTTACTTCCCTCATTAAGAAGTAATCTCTTCAAAAACTCTTACTTCAGCGAAAAAATATTTATTTTTTAACACTTTTATCCATTTCGTTTCGATATTCCAAGTGCAAAAGTAAAGTAAATCTTCCAAATTCAACAATAAACTAAACCTATACCTAATTCCGAACAAAATATTATTTGTTTATTAACATCCCTAACCTATCCTCCAAAAAAAAAAAACAAAACTCAAATCCAACATCCCGGCCACCGAGCTACTTTCCAAAATTAAAAAGTGTCCGCGACTCCGCGCCCGGCCCTCGAAACGCCGTTGCCCACGAAATATAAGAAAACCACCCACCCCCCAAAAAAAGTGCAAAAAAAGAAGAGCAAACGCGAACTAATGGATCGTCGAAAAGGTTCGCTCCCGAGTGCCCCTCTCGTCCGGTCGAAATCCAGCGTGGGCCTGCCGCTGGCCACCTCGGAAGGATGTGCCGCTGTGGCGGCGAAAATCGCGGCCGCTGCTGCGGTGAGTTTAATCAGCGGGGAGAAAAAAAGAAAGTGGAGCGTGACCCCAACGACGTCCACCGCGCGAGAGCACGGAGGGTTGAGGGGGGGTTAGGGGAGGTCGCGCGCGCGCGTGTCTTTCGGGCCGCGGCGATAAAATTTTATTACGGCGCGATTTAAAGGCCGCTGGCAAGATGCCCCGGGTACGGCTCGCCTCGATGGAGTGGAGGGATTCACCTAAAGACGCGGCCGGCTTCTTGCCCCTGCGAGCGTTAGTTGTGACTTCCGCGGGCTGGTCGGAGTGCTCTTTTGCTTATTGCTTTTGGGGATAATTTTTAAGGGTGGTTCAGTGGAGTAGATTTCTTTTTTTGCGTTTCGATGTAAGTAGCGTGTATGCAGTATTTAGATGCGAAGTAGAAAGATTTGTAGATTCTAAATTGACTTAATTAATTCAATAGCAGGTTGTCTTGTCTTGAGCTAATATATAATTTCGGAAAAGAGAAAGAGTGAGTTTTGTAAAATATGAAGATTAGTTTGTTAAACAAAAAGATGGATTATAATTTATTACTTTAATTATTACAATTTTATTAATTCAAGGTGTTAAAATAAAAACAAATTACACTTGTCTTACCGTACTCGCCCTGTTAATACTTAACATCTTCTTTTCTACAATTAATGATCATTTTTAAGTTGGCATTCTCTTTCGTTTGATTTATTTTTTATCTGATTTAATTGTTAATTAAATTTTAATTTTAATTGTTAATTAAAAAGAATTGACTATTTTTCATTCAATTATTTATTTACTCTGCGAGTAACCGTTAACTAAAAAGAGAAACAAATTTGAACATATGATACCGATGTAAAGGAATAATGTTCAAATTTTTAATAAGGATTTCAATTTTTAATTGAGCTGATGGAGTTCAATGATAAATGGTAGCAGGAAAATTAAAAAAAAAAGTAGGACTTTTTTCGAAATTGTGCCACGAATTTGACCTAAATTCTGATTGACGCAGCATTTCAGAAAGAAACGATTTTTTTAATTTTCCTGTCACCATTTCGTGCTAAGGCGTGTCAATTAAAATCTGGATCGATTAAATTCCAATCACTCCGATCTCCGATCTTTTAAGCAATGATGTTTATTAAAGAATAGATACATCAATAATAAATATTAATATTTTATTCAGAAGAACTATACGTTTACTTTCCGTGTTTATACCATTTAAAAATTATAACTTATAACTGTTATTTTTATAACTTAGTTCCGATTATGAAAAAATCTCGAGTGTTAACAAGTGTGTATAGTGAGGTGCAGTTTTGACTTACAAGTCTTGTACATCCGGTCCTGATCTGTAACCTTAACTTGACCGCATAATCGCAGTTCTCAGAAAAGCGACAAATGGCATCCAATAAATTATTCACCAGTCGTTGATACTACGATCTTGAATTTATAATTGAAACTAGAGCTAGTAGGTAAAACGCCTGATCCTTAATCAGGTAATTGTCAGAGAAGTGTACAGCATCAGTACCTAAATATTGTGGTCCTGTAAAATATTCTAAGACTTAATATTTGGTCCTTATTTTGCCGTAAATACATCAATTCTGTCGACCAATTACAAATAGGTTCAGGTAAAAAATTTCACAGTATTATTTAATTACGAACCTAAGGTTGGTACCTAAGGTTCTAACTTGGAAAAATTCTAAGTAGTCGCCTAGAAAAACTAAACTCCCCCTAAAAAGAAAACATGAAAAAATCCTGCAATACACAGCACTTTTTAATCAACAGGCTCTCGACGAAGCCCGTGCCGCGCTCGCTCGCGTGGAGGCCGCCCGGAGGCGGGCGAGTGCGGATCTGTGCACGGCGCGCACCTCGGCAGGTCGCGCGGACGCTGCCGTGAAGCGGTCGACTACGGCGGTCGAGGGTCACCGAGCCGCCGCTCACGGGTTCACTGTCGTCACTGCGCCGTCGAGGAGTCGTGGGAACGCCGCCTCCCGCCACGGCCGGACTGCCGTTGGGCGTCAGACGACTTCAGCGAACTCAGGCGCCGGTGGAGTGAACACGCGAAACGCCAAAACGGCTTCTGCGAAAACTGGCGAGTTTCTGAGTATTATATACTTGTGCGCGCGAATGTGTGTGTTATTCATTTAACGCTGGTGAATAAAAGATACCGTTCCTTCAGTATGAAAAGGTACCAGCCCAGAATCTGATCAGACAATCTGATTAAAAACTCAGACTATCTTCTTCTTCTTCTTATATTTTCTGGCACCGAGGTGGAGACACCAGTCGTCCTATTCTTACGGCCATCAACAATCTGAAACATGACAGTCTGCCTGACAGTATCACGGACTCAGACTATCTGATTGGAAATACAATTTGATTAGAAAAGGTACCAATCTTGTACCTACTAAATTCTGGGTTAGTACCTATATTTCTAACCGGATTCTAGGTTGGTACCTTTATATTCTGGAGCAGCAATATGATCCAATTAGATTTAGGGTATCCTATAGGACTTTGTATAAGAAAATGTGTCTGCCAACTATATGTTTGTATTTTGTGACTTTAAAAGAAAAAGGCAATGGCGTGCTATATCGTATTTCCCTCATACATTCCTGTATGTTTATTTATTTATTTAATAATTACACCATAGTTCAAAAATGCTTCAACAATGAAATGAATTAAAAATAAAAAAAAGAAACAATGAAAAGGAAAAAGATTATATTATAATTAAAATTTTTACGCTTTTCTGATACAGTAAAAAAGCACCGCTCTTCCCATTGAAATCGGAAGATCCCGAAGAATGCTGGTCTCATTCAGATTATAAGGTAAAAATAAAACACAATTACTACATAAAAATAAAATTATCTTAGTATATGCTCTAGACATTTACGGCAATCGGTAACGTCGGAAAATAAGTACTCATAAAATATTTACGGTGCACGTGCAGTTATTATCTAATTTGATTCGTTGGGTGGAGGACGATGATAGTACAGTATAGTACAGATGATGATATTACACTTTAAGTACCACCCCGTTAAGTTCGTTTTGAAATAAAATCTTTAAGATGGGAAGCATTTTACGAAGGAATTACAATATGATAATTTAAATAACAGACTTCCCTCTTGACCGAATCACTTTAATAGTTATTTATGCACCAAGGGAGTAAAATAGGCGATTATTCCCGCGGGTGAAGTTTGCTGCCCGAGCTTT